>LGSM01000290.1:0-41453 GCA_001314345.1 Phytophthora multivora
GTGCCTTGATCCTCTCAGCGTTGTACCCAAACTTGGGTACCGCGATCTTCAGGGCGGCGTACCACAAAGTGGGTGTTCGGTCCTCCTGCCGATCCGGCTTTCTCACAAACAAGATTCTGCTCCACCACAATGCCATACATGGACTCGTTAATTCCTGTCCGTCAAGCATGCTAACATATCACTACCATGATTGTGGCATGTTTTGGCGTGGCCATGCATGAATACTGTTCGTCCATGTTTTTACCATGACTCCTACGCAGGTCTGTGCCATGGCTCGTACGAAGAATACCGCTTACAGTATGGACAAGCGATCAAACCACAGCGCACTTGCCGAGTTGGCTGAAGAGATCGTGAAGGAGGGTCTTCCACAGACTTTCCGCGTCACTGCAGTCCATAGCCCGATCCAAACAGATAGCGACAACTGTGGTTTTTGTGTGTGTCTCTTCTTCTGACACCAGTTTGATAAGGAGGTCGACAACGACTATTCGACAGCGGGATTGCTGCTACACCATCGGTTTGATGTTCTGCGCGCAGTGGTGAACTTCAGTGATGAGTGCAAAAAGAATGAAACGACCCCAGAGTAAGAAACAGCCTCAGAAGTCTAACACTCAGAAGAACTATGTCCATGTTTCGTGCATGTTTCCATGATTACATGTTTTGCTCATGTTTAGTCCATGTTTTGGGCAAGTGGCTTTCATGACGTTAAGTAGGTAGACAAATGCAAGTTTCGAGGTAAATGCGTCCGACAACTAGATTTCTTCATCACTCTTCAATTTTCAAATTGGCCCAGCAACACCGTTTTGCCATGTCAAAACATGTCAAACATGGACGCTGTATTTTCGGCTACCTCGTAATTTATTTGTGCGAACCATGGGAGAATCATGGTCAAGGTTCACTTTCCTTCCTTCTGATTGGCTGGTTTCTCTTTAGCTCACGGTGAAACTGTGAACCATAGGGTTGGAGGTATGATTTTAGGTTCGACATTTTTTACGGAGCCGTTGGAGGCCACGAAAAAAATCCTGGAGACATACATGACTGAGACCATGTTTTGTCCATGATTGTATTTTTTTTCTCTTACCAACTCCGTCTCTCGTAAATCCGAATCGTACATTGCCGGATATTTCCGAGCACTGATTGTCCAGACGGTTGTCATTTTCGTTTTTGCCGGGTAAGATGCTAGGAAGTGGAAGCAAGGGAAGTGGCGGAAGAGCGCCGGCGCGTCCGCGGCCACGGCGGGGACCAGGCCTCTCGATGCGTGTGGATAATGATCTGGATGATAACGAAAGCGAGAAGAACTCTCTGGACGAGGTGGATGACAAGGAGAAGTCTCCTGCCGAGGTGGACACGGCTCTGGACGAGGTTAATGACGATGATGAGCGTGATGAAGACAACGACGGCGGCGGGAGCGACGACAGTGACCAGCCGGATAGCAGTGTACTCCATACTGACAGCCGTGACCAGGTAGAGGTTGTCGTGGACCCCCCCATCGTGTGGCATACAAGCTGGGAAGCTTGGACGTCGTACCTCGCCACGTACTGCGCAACCACTATGCAGGTCCTGCCGGTTCGTGAGACGATGAGCCGCGCTGAACGTAACAAGCGGCTGGCGANATGCTTGCGGTGGGAGCGAAGCGGTCTAAGATCTACGACTACCTGCTTGAACATGACCAGAACGTCATACAGGTAGACGTAGACTTTATGGTGCGTGAGCACAGTTCCTCGGTATCAAGACTTAATGATGACGACGCCACCGCACGGGAGATCGCCGCCTTCGCTGCTGCTGATCCTGAAAACGTATCCGCCGTCGCAGAAACTGACGCTGGAGAGACTGGAGTGATTTCGCTGGCTGCAGCGCATATGCGGCGCACCTGCGGACGGTTTAGCGAGCTGTTACTCGTGGATTGCAGCCACAAAACGAATCGGTGCGTTGCTTGTATTTTCCATGATTTGTCCATGTTTTTAATCATGTATTAACCCATTTTTTTTTAATCAATTTTACAGGTACAACTATCAGTTGTTGACGTTCATGGCCATGAACGAGTTCGGAGAAGGCGCTGTCGTGCAACAATCATTGCTGGAGGCTAACGGGAATTGGCATATGGAGAAAGCTGTTGCCCACTTCAAGCGTCTGCACCCGACGCGCATTGACAAGCTCCGAGTCATCGTGGTCGACAAGGACCTGAACGAGATCAAGGTGCTTGAGTCGAACTTTCCCCAGGCACGTGTACTCATCTGTCACTTCCATGTGATTAAGTACTTGAAGGAAAAGAGGTCGAAGCCCGAGTATGGTAAGACATCTGCACACGACGCTAGCCAGGTGGATGCAGCTATCCACGCTATGGTGTACGCAGATTCCGAAGAGAAGTACAGACAATCACACGATTCTTTGGAGGGCATATGTGATCGTATTGGAATGAGTGAATTTTTCGCCTACTTTGAGAAGAACTGGGATTCGAGTCAGGAACGGTGGGTCCTCTATCTACGCTCAAAGCTCCCTCACTTCAAGAATCATACGAACAACAGGTTGGAGAACTTTTTCGGCAAGCTCAAGGATTGTGTGGATGGCTCCATGAGCATGGCCGGTTGTGTGAAGGCACTGTTCGCGTATGACCGCAGAATGGAGAACGAGTACAAGTACCGTCGCTCACGGATTGGCACTGCAGTCAACTGCAACTACGACGACGAGATGGCGAGCGTCTTGCGCTTCACGTCTCACTTTGTAGCTGAGCAGATCTCCGAACAGTATGCCAGGGCTTTGGCTAACGCCGGCCGGTACGAGTTCACGGTGTGCGATGGAACGGATGATCAGGTTGAGGTTAAAGGCGCGCGCAGTACACACCGCTTGAGCTTGGGCACGTGGGAGTGCGACTGCGAGTTCAGCCAGAATATGAAGCTCCCATGCCGCCATGCAATTGCGTACAGGAAGAAGGAGGCGATTCCAGGTCCTGTCATTCCGTGGGTGAGCATCGATACTAGGTGGGTGGAGCTTTTGGTAACCTCTGTATCTGTCCATGTTTTATCCATGTTTTCAATCCTGGACATTCCATGTTTTGTCCATGTTTTGTCCATGTTTTGTCCATGTTTTGTCCATGGTTTTGTCTAGATGGACCAACACGACTCGAGACTTAGAACGTGTGAAGCAGCTCACGTACGAAACGTTTCCACGTGGTCAGGCCACCTCACACAGAACGGAAAAACGCACCCAAGCTCAGCGATACCGCGAAGCTGTCCGCGTGACGCACCTAATTTGCAGTGAAATGGCGGATATCGGGACGACGCAGAATTTGATGAAATGCTGGATTTTGTGATGGGTCAGTGGCGAAACGTCCGCCAGAGGAAGATCGCAAGGACAGATTCGAACTCGACCGGAGGGCGCAAATACACGACTGAAGAACTGAGGCGCGAGCTAGGTCTGTCCTCGAGTGACAGCGAGGAAGATTAAGAAAATGAGCTGCTGGATTCCAGTCTGGAAGAAAAGGCGCCTATCCCAAGCGACTCGAGCTCCGAGGAGGAACCTACGCCAGCAGTTACTCGCATACGGCTCAACCCGAAGGCAAGGAAGGTTGGTGCTCCCAAGAAACTCAAGAGAGTAACAGCGGCTGGTGAGAGATCCGATCGCAAATGGTACGCTCAAGCGGAACGTGGAAGAAAACAAGCTGGCGGAGTAACGCTTGGAGACCTAATGGAGTCGTTGGCTCGCGATCAGCCTTCTCTTCTGGACACGCAACGCCGTCTCTCCGGAGTGATCGTCAAGTACAGCGAGGCGGACGGCAAGAAGCCAAAGTATTGCTTAATGAAGAACCCAGTACTCACGATGGACCCCTTCTACATTCTGCCACCGAAGCTTTTGGCCGCGTGCGTTAAATGCCTTCCAGTGTCAAACACCGCTGCGGACGCAATTGAGGTCGACGCCTCGCAAGACTCTACAGCGGGCGGAGTGAACGTGAAGAGTTCAGGAGCGAAAGAGGTCGTAGTGATCAAGGACGTGGGAACTTACACACGCCAGCAGATTGAGCTCTTTGCCAGAGTGCAGAATTTGAAGGAGGTGGTACAGCTGGGTCTGAATAAGCACAAGTGGTTGAACTATGAAGGCATTCCATCGCTTCCAGCCGAATACCATGACGTGGCAAACAAGGTGGCAGCGGAAGTGCTGGAGACGTACCCCTACAAGGTGATTCAGGGACTTCCCCAGATGCCGGACTTCGTCTACTCTATGCTGTATAGAGCCACGCCTCCTGCATGGCTCACGGACGCGTCGATCCGGGCTTTGTGCTTGCGCCTGGCAGATGACTTCGACTCCTGCAGATTTGCAGGATTTCAATCAGCTACTGCTTCGAAAAAAAGGACGCGGAACTCGGATGGAGGGTCTGTAGACCAAGCCATTCGCGAGCGGGTGTTGGAGCTAGTGGCTGAGAGTGGGGTGGAGTCTGTGCTGATCCCGCTGAACTTCCATAACGCTCACTGGTGCTGCGTGATCGCGAAAGTGAGCTCCAAGCGCATCTACTATTACGACCCACTTAACCAGGCACCTTACCTCAACGCAGCGAATGCAATCGCGACCAAGCTCAAGATTTCTGGACTACAGGACTACGAACTGGTGCAGATGAACAACCCAATTCAGTTCGATACCTACAGCTGCGGCGTCTACGTGTGCTGGATGTTCGTGCGACTCGTCGCTCCAGGGCCACCGCCAGACATGAGCGCCAACGCCCTGCCGCGGCGTCGTTTTGAGTTGTTCTATTATTTGCTTACAGGGACGCTGATTCCGCTCCAAGGTACGCTCCAGCAACCAGATCAAGTCAATATGCCCGTCCCCCCTACTGCTACAGCCCAAGATGAAGCGGAAGAAGACGTCACAGCCACACAAGTCTCGAAGTGAAGCAAAAGAGCACGTCCAACCCACTCAAGTTCCAAAAAAGAGAAGTTTTTAAGTGAGTGACGTCCAGGCGTAGTTCGTTTGAAGCAGTTTAATGCATATTCTTCAGTATTCTGGCGTTGTTTGAGTTCGTCCCGATGTAGATGTAGTGGTGCTGTTGTATACGCTCCTACTTTAATCCCCAGCAAAGAGAAGTGCGTGTAGATCCATCGAGTATTGAGCGACTCCATGCATATCGAATCTTAGTATTTACGCTACCAAATATATGCAACCCACGATTATTCCATGATTATTCATGGGCTGGATCCTGGATGAATCACAACCTCACGCTTATATCTTCCTGGATACTAACATATGAATATCTTTCTAAGTACGAAACCACTCACCCTAAATACGAAAATTCTACCCATGATTAATCATGGATATAACCATGGGATTTTACATGATTAAATACGTGGCCTGCATCATCTGCCCATTTTTATGGGCGGTTGCTACAGCTCATGTTTTCTAAAAGTGTTAGGTATCTAAAAACATGGGCAATGATCATGTTTGCCCGTTATCAAAGCTACCTCTTCGTTTAAGTTTACGTTCATAAACATAAACGAGAGGGATTTCGATCCTGAAAAAAGTTGGAACCCAGTTTCTGATTCTGATGGGTTCTGATAAATTATCAGAGCCACAGTTCTGATTCGGTTCATTTTAGGCGTGGAAATGCCCGTATTAAGAGCAATACATATTTAATTCTGTAAGTTACTCTCAAGACTAACAACATACGGTATCTTTCGAACGGGATATGATTACAATTTTTTGGTAGTTCGTGACATTTGTAGCTATCCTTTTCAAAGGTTAAAATGGTAGTGAACCACGTTTTCAATTCTTTACCCACCTGACGATGCTTTCTCGATAATGAACAGGGTCATGGGGTCATCTGGGGAGCAGTAGGCAAGATGCCGCAGTCCATCGCTGTTTTGCCCTTCCAGCTTTCCTGGTACCAACAGCACCGATGGGGTTGTGAGGTTGCGGAACTGATGATGGAGGGCTCTCGAATTCTCCAACAGCGGCAACACATGATTGCGAAATTCATCAAAACCAAAACCCTGGAAACATCCCAGTTAGCGTTTAAATATCAATTTCCTTGCTGATCGCACAAGTGACCTCACCAGAAACTCCATCCTGAACCTCCCGATACCAACCAAACCTCCGCCCGGGACTCGATTGACATGGCCCTTCCAGCTCTTTGCGCCTAGACCAGTAGTTTCTTACGTCAGCATCCATCCACTAGTCGTTCCTCCAAATCTGGAATCACTTATCGCCTCGTACCGAAGAGGCTCACGTCAAAGCTCCAGTCGCGAATACCATAGAGCGGCAGCGAGAATGACCGGTAGGCGACATCCTCACCAGCAGCGCTCGACACAAACACGAGGCGGTACTGCGAAACGTAGCAACGTCCTTCGCCACCGTAGAAGCAGCCACCTTGCCCCGGGTAGCCACTTCCTCAGGCAGCAGCAAGCAGCGTTAGATCGTAACCAGCACCAATACATCTATACGCACATACTTGCCGCTCTCGACCGTGAGCTTCACGTGGTCAATTAGGAAGAAGAAGTTCTCGTAAGGAGACACAAGATACGGCACTTGTCCCTCATGGAGCTGCACGTTGATGCTCATGGAACAAAACGAAATAAAACGCACTTAACGGTGTAAAAAGCAAAAAACAAACGCACTTAAAAATGTCACCTATTTGGCGCCACTTTAGATTTAGGTCTCCAGTCCTAACTGCCAGACGAATGCCGCTGCTGTCGTACGAGGGCGTTGAGGTTGATCTCCCCGCGGACCTGGCGGGCATCCGCTTCGAGTTTACTGCTGGTTCGCTCACGATCCGTTGCCGCAACTTTACGGGGGACGTCGTGCTGTCCAAGCGTACGTCGCGTTGCAATTCAGTCGCAAACCGTTGCCACTCCACACTAACCGTCGTGCACATGTACCAGCTGCAGGAAATGACTCGAATAGCAGAACCCCAAGTCCCACCAAGAAGCGTACTATTGATTTAAGCGCCAGTGACAACGACGACGAGGAGGTTGACGCCAAGCGACAGCGACCGAACTTCCTCAATGAGGTGGAGCAAACCTTGTTGCTAACACAATTGAACGGCCCCGACAGCGCAAACAACAGCCAGGAATCCAAGTCTAAAGGGAAAACGACAAGGAAACAGCAAGGGACTGACGATGCTGCGGTGAAGGATGCGACGGAACAGGCGAATGACTCGGCTGACTCTGCGACGACTGGGAAAACGGGAAAGAAGACGCCATCGAAGAAGAGCAAGAAGAACGCTAACAGTGCGAAAGTAGATGCGTTCTTCTCTCCTGAGTCGAAACTACCAACGTCAGCCAAGCCCACACCTGATTCCACCAAGAAGCGGAGCAAGACCCTAAAAGCTTCGACGAGTAAATCCATCAAGGAAATGATGTTTGGACCTCCAAAACCGAAGCCAGCAGGTGCGTTTATTGAGCGGTTTCCTACTTGGAAAAGCGGTATAACTTATACGGATTGTGTTGTAGCTGCTGTTAAGTGGGAAGTGGTGGAAGCTCTGGGCAATGCCCCGCTCGAACGGTGGGGAAACACCGCAACGAAGATTTCAGGAGAGCGTGTGGTTTTATACGGGGGGACAGATGATGACGAACGCACACTCGGAGACTTGCATGTATTTGACATGAAGACGCACCACTGGACGACTCCTCTTAACTGCGAAACAATCACCCGGACGTGGCACGACGCCGTGTATCTCTCGTCCAAGAACTTGGTGCTTGTGTTCGGAGGTGAACGCAATTCAAAGGTCGAGGGTGAGCTCGACCTTCTTTCGGACATTATGGTGCTAGACACCGAGTGCTTCCTGTGGTACCCGCCTGCTGTGCAGGGATCTCCTCCTTCTGCAAGAAGCGGCCACACGTGCACTGCCCTTGGAAACGAAATTGTGGTGTTTGGAGGTAGCAGAGGACGGAACCGGCAGAGCTCGGTGCATATCTTGAACAGTGGTAAGTGGAAGTAGTTGTAGGCGTCTGGGTGGAGCTAGTACTCTAATTGGTTTTACTATTACGCAGATGACTGGAACTGGACGGCCGTGAAAGTGGAGGGGAAATCTCCCAGCGCGCGCACCTATCACAGCGCTGTAGCTGTCGGCGAGGATAAAGTCGTCTACTTTGGTGGAAACGATTCTTCCAAAAGCTTTAATGACGTCAGTGTACTGCAGAAGGTGGAGAAGAAAGAAGGCGAGGTTATATGGTCGTGGTTCTATCCATCTGTCGCTGGGCTGCCTCCGCAGGCGCGTACCGGTCACTCCGCGACAGTTCTAAACGACGGGAACATCTTCATTTTTGGTGGTTGGGACCCACAGCGTGACGACGCTACCGCACCCACAAGCGTATTCAACGATGCCTTCTTGCTCGACACGAAGACGTGGGAGTGGCAAGCTGCTAATTATTCGGACGAAGGACAAGTTGACACCTCGTTGCGAGGACGTGTGGGGCACGGGGCGGTGATCGATAGCGAAGGGCGCATGCACGTCTTTGGGGGCCAAACTGGTTCTGAGCAGAGGCTCAAGGACGTTTGCACGCTAACAATTTCGCACGAGAAGACCAAAGCCACGCCAAGTGTTCTGGAAACAAACGCAGTGTAGATACAAAACCCAGTTGTGAATTTGTGGCTTTCTTTTTTCTTCTTCTTCCTTTGAGCTGTTTGGGTTTTCTAAACGGGATAATTCATTCATAGTAGCGTCACTGCTGTACGGGAGAAACTAGAAGAAGTTGATTCACTCCATGATGTCGTCAAGTTCGAGGGCGACACTGTCGAGGAAGCTGTTCATATTTTCGTCGTCCATGGGGACGCTGGGGTCAGGACCAGCGTGTGCAGCAGGAGCATCCGTCGAAGCTTCTAGCACGAGACCATCTCGTTCGAGTTTCTCTTCTTTCAACTGAAGAAGCGGGGACTCGCCTTCTTTGGCTAAATCTCCGCCAGGTTTGGGTTTTGCAGGAGTCAGGACACTGTCGGACTGCGCTTGAGTCGGGAGGTGGGCGGGAAAAGGGAAGACAGGGGTAATGGGGGCTTCGCTGCCGACAGGACTGTTAGGCAAGTGGTGCAAGCTGCGACTAGCACCCACAGGTGGGGGAGGGAAGAGCGAGTTGAGAGGAGGCGGCACAAACGTCGACGGTGCCAAAGAAATCGAGTCGGGAGACTTGACGACGTCCGGGGGCTTGTCATGTTGAAAGGCTTGCTCACTCCCCAGTGCTGCAGCTGGCCGAAAGACAGGGAGAGGAGGTCCTTCGAGACTACCGGGCAGTAAGGCGTTAGTTGGTGGAGCTCCTGGTGGGGCGAAGTGATGAAGGAAGTTTTGCCGTCCGAGAGGAGGGATCGGATTGTGCTGCTGGTGCTCCATTAACGTCTCAGTCGAGGGCAGCGGCGCTACTTTCCCTCCCCCGTACGGCATCGTACTGACGTTGTAGATGTTTCCTTCCTGATGGGCTGAAGACGACTGTAGCAGTGTCTGTTGCTGCCGAAGCTGTGTGTGTGGCGATAGTTGCGGTTGACTCGGAGCCGCAGGTGCAGCTGGTGTAGCGGAGGTGGCTGGCGTCTTGTTGGCCTGATTCATCAGCCACTTACGTCGAGCTGCCGAGTTGAAGCGATTCTTGACTGCGTTTTCCGTGCGCCCAGGCAGCAGTTTGGCGATTTCACTCCACTTATTCCCCAGCTTCTGCTGCCAGCGAAAGACCATGTCGTCTTCCTCGGGCGTCCACTGACCTTTTCGGATACGGGAGTCCAAGTGATTGCACCACCGTTCCCGACACTGTTTCCCAATGCGTCCTGGCAAATGCAGCGCGAGATCGCACCAGCGGATCTTGCCGACTCCATAGCGCGTAATGAGACTCGTAAGGATGCGATCTTCCTCCGGCGTCCACGGTCCTTTGATGAGACCGGGCTTGAGCACTTTGTTCCAACGGTGAAGACACTGGACATCTGTCCGGCCATTGCCCAGCGTCTCGGCGATCATCTTCCAGTTCTTGCCACCAAATCGTGCCACTGCTACTCGAAGTCTCTCGTCTTCGTCCCGCAGCCATTTCGTTGGCGCTTGAATTCCACTCCCCACCTTGTCGTGCGGGGTTTTGGCCAGTGGCGTACGTGACGGACTGTGGAGTTGCTGTTCTCGTGGGAAATACGTTGTTTCTTTCTGACTCTGGAGCAAATGAGGGCGAGTTTCCTGTGACTGCCCGAACATTGGGATATGGTGCAGGTCCTGGCTGCTTCGAGGGAAGTTCCCACTGCGATTGAGTCCAAACGAGCCATGCGAAGGCGCAGCAAAGGACTGATGCGGCAGCCCAGCCAGCTCCGGAAGCCGTGCGGAGTGTTGGTGGTGCGAGTTTTGATGCATCGCACCTCGAATATCCGCCTCGAGCTCGTTGAAGGACATCTTGAGCTCCGTATCGGCGTCTGCCAGCGTAGCCCCATGTCTGGATGAACTCGTCTCCCTGTTATTGCCACTGCTGTCGTCACTGAGGCTGTCGTCCAGTTCGTCGTTGCTAGACACGGACGTGCCGTGCAGCTTGAATCCACTGGGGCCAAACGCCTGGACTAGGAACTCCTCCCGTGGAGAACATTCGCTACCTGAACGATGTGCTGGCGGAAGAAACATGCTGTGGTCAAGACGCTTCCCTGCGAGCACGTCATGATCCAGCTTCAGTCTCTGTTCGAGTCCTACCTGGGGGTACTCGTGAGCTGCGTCATCGTAGTCATCTGGGTCATCAAAGTCATTGTTGAAATCATGACCGTGTTCGTCGTGATAATTGTTGTCCTGGTCCTGGTCTGACTGTGGAGTGCGGTGGTGTTCAATCGTCTGGATCTGGTTAGAAGGCGTCTGTGGGTATCTGGACTCGAAGGGCGTTGAGGGGACTAGTTGGAAGCTGGTGTTCTCTGTAAATTAATTACTGGAAGGTAAACCCAACGTCTTCGTTATGAGGAGGAAAAAAAATATAGAAAACACGTACTCTCGCTGAATGGGGGGAGCTCGGGGCGACGCAGTGCCCCCGGATAGGAGGCCGGGGGAGGTGAATAGTCATGCCGAGACGGAGACGAAGACGCAAAGCTGGTCGCAGCCAAGTTGTTGTCGTTATTGAGGCTTTGGTGGCGTTTGCGGTTCGGGTGAGTCCGCGCATTGTCGGGAAACAACTCTTCAAAATCGTCCAGACCCGCACACGACAAGCTCCTCTTGGGGGACGGCCTGTAAGATACATCACGGTGAGTTTTACGCGGGCTTAAACAGAGGCGAAGGCCACGCACGTACTTGCTGAGTGCGGAACGTGGGTGCATTCTCGCGGATACGAATCGGAAAAAAGCGAGGCGCTGGGGGCGGGCTGGCACGCACAGAGAAATCAAAAGCTAATCGCGGAACTCACCAAGACGAAGACTGCCACCAGCCATATCCTTGGCACCCGTCTGCACCTCTCGCGTTCGCTCTGGCGCGTCGACGTGGGCAGCTCTCGTACTCTGCTCGCTTGCGAATGCGCTTTGGACCTTGACAGGAGGCTGTTGTCGCTTTTTCTCCATCGTCGCACAACTCCCAAAACAAACGAAGCATAAAACACCAGCCAACGCAAGGGCCCGTACAAAAATAGTGGCGAAACAGCGGGCCCAACAGCTCTCCAATTGGGATTTCTCCGCCAGCTTCGACAGAAAGCTGCCAGACAAGACCCGAACTCGAGCTGCTCGTAAGATTTGCAGCAACGAGCAGCTCGGGATACCTACACGCGAAGCCGCTCAAATTTGGCACCGATACCAAGCAAACCACCAACAGGGCGAAGAGGAACGCTGTGGCTTTAATCCTGCGCATCAAACAGCCACAGAGAACTCACCTACCACCAATTCTTCCAGCAATTGCACCTTCATTTTTTTCAGTTTCCTGCTGGGAAATTCGACGATCTCTCCCTTCCATCAACAGCGGCCCATCGTGCTTGCAGTAGTGCTCTATACAGTAGACGAACACGAAGCTCGTCCTGAATCAAGGCTGCCTTCTCTCCGTCGGCTATTCGTATTGTCAACGTGGGTGCTTATTCGCTCGGAATGCCAACGGAGCGCAGCTTCTCTTCAAGCGTGCGGAACTCCTTCTCGTTCACGGCGTTCAGCTCTTCGTCGACCCACTCCTCAATGCCTCGCACCTCCGGAATGTAGTGCTTCAGCATGTTCTCCACACCGTGCTTGAGTGTCACGGATGAGCTGGGGCAGCCAGCGCATGATCCTGCCAATTGGACCATTACGATGCCCGTCTTCTCGTCGAACCCCTTGTAGAAGATGTCACCACCGTCGTCCTGCACCGAAGGTCGAATACGCTGCTCCAACAACTCCTTGATCATGGCGACAACCTCGTCATCCTCCGGTAGGATCGTCGTATCCTGCAGAACAACCACCAGAACAACCATCACTTTTGTTTACCTTTCAGAACTTCAACCATCGCATCTCACCGTGATGATCGGCTCATCGGACATGACTTCCTCATCAGAAGCAAAAAAGTCCATGATGGTTGCGAAGATCTCGGCGTTCAGAGCCTGCAGCAGCAAAACAACCCCGTTACAACCTGTACAGTAAGTAGCACCAATCGTATCAACCACGTACGTCCCAGTCCTCGTCCTCCGTCTTGGTGACCGAGATGAAGTCCTTGCCGAAGAACACGCGCGTCACGCCTTCAATCTGGAACAGCTTCTTGGCCAACGGCGAGCGACGAACCTCTTCCGAACTAGGCGTGAAGTCCTAACACGCAAAAAAAGGGGCGTCAATACCTCCATAACAGACCCATTCCAGTGTCTGCAGCAACATACCACGCCCGTCGTGAAGCGCTCGTCCAGTACTGCGCGTCCGGGCAGGAACTTGACGCTCAGCGGGTTGGGCGTCGGCTCTGTCTGGATGAACATGGAGCGCAAAGCTCCGCCGCGAGCCAGGAACGGCGACGCAGCGCGAGGCTGCAGAGCAGACGCACGGCTAGCCACAGGATGCGCGTGCACGAAGCGAGCGGCTGAGGCCGAGGACGACGCAGCGGAGCGACGCGCAATCGCGCGCAGGAGCTGGCGGCTGCGTGGGAACATGGCGAGGAGCTCTTGAGGTCGACGGCGCAGATTACGAAATGATTAGTGACGTTGTTTTGTGATTGGGTGAATTTTTGCCAATCATCCACCACCGAGAAATGGCAACAACTTGAACAGCACCTTGAATCGATAAAATGGATCGAAGTTTTTAAAAGTTTATAAAAGTTTATTACTGTACGGGGTTGCCGTGTTGGTCCCAGAGCGGGAGGTTTAGTACGTTGGGCCACACGAAGTAGTTGAGCAGCAGGTCGTGCAAGAAAGTGTGGAGCCTGACAGGGAAGAAAGGCGTGAGCAGGTTTGTTAAACTGAAGCGAACAGCTTAAAAGTGGACGTACCACTCCGAGACGAACGGGACGTTGGCGATGTTGATCTTGGCGGCGGTGAGCGAGAAGTCAAACAGTGGCCGGCTGTGGTGCGTCATAGAAAATGAGCTGAATGAATCTGCAGTCGGGATCAAGTTGCTGGCTAAACGTACTCGGTGAAGCACAGGCTGAGTCCTCTGAAGCACGGCCAGTACTCAGCCAGCGGGTTGAGAGTGATACGCAAAGTGCCAACGAGGAGAAGCTCGCGCAACGACAAGCAGGCTGCAGCCCCCAGATGCGACACCATCCTGAGATCCGCCACGAAGCTCTTCTTGTCCGTGACAACGCGAACCTCCACGTCTAGTGTCACTTCGTCCGTCAGAGCGTTGACGGAAATGAACTTGACACTGGCGATCTGCGGTGTTTTATTCCCCAGATTTAACCGGATTAGCGTCAACGAATTCATGAAAGCGGGCTTCTGCGCGTCCAGCACTGGGTTTAAGCTCCCAAGCACCGAGTTCTGCACAATAGACGCGTCTCAGTATCCGGATCAACGTACAAAATGATAAAGCAACACGAACTTCAATAGCCTTTTTGAGGTACGGCCAACCGCTACAAGCAACAGTGAAGTGAGCTGGATAATTCATCAGGCGAGTTGCAATCACAGAGAAGGCAACTTACGTCACGAATACTTTGTTCAGCCACTCGACTCGATCCACGTCCGGATATCGCATCCAGGTTGAAATCTGTAAAGCAGAGATGGAGGGAGATAAGTGGTTTGGATAAATAGTACACAAGCTCAACACGAACGTTTTCAGCAGTCGCATGATGCTCTCGGAAGTGATTCACAGCATTCAGTCGGAGAAGGCGTCGCCGACCTTCCTTGTAGTTAGAATATCCCCAGAAATACAGGAAAACGGTAGCAGTGCCGATGCCGAATAACACGTGGTTGCTACTGGCCACGTACACAGCTACAGACGATAACGTCCAAGCTGAATAGCTTGTGTGCTGGTTGTAAAAGTGTGCGAGGGAACCAGCGAGTGCAAGTGGGAGGAAGACGGACGTGTTCCAGACGCCAGCCACAGTAGCCACAGTCAGCATTATTGTCGGAACGAGAACCACAACGGGCTCCTGATCGTCTTCCTTGTCAGTGAAATGATCCTGTCGCTTGAGTTGAATGGACAAAGGGACTGGCTTTGAAGTCACAGGATGCACAAATTGCTCCTCAGCATTTTTTCCAGTAGGATCAGTACTCTTTGATGTAGGTACAGCTTCATTTTTACTGGGAGTCAAGGCAGGACTCTTTGCACGAAAAGGCCGGGAACGAAGGGAGGGTACTGGGTCAGCACTTTGGCTAGATGTGTCATCCAACGAGATATCCATAGCCACTTTGGTCGATCTCCTAGACCACGAACTCGATTTTGGGGACGCAGAACACACTTCATTAGGCGATGAGGGTGGCTCTGTTGCGCTACTCGTGGGGCTCCGTGCCTGGTGATGTTTGTCGTGTGAAAATATGGCGCTCCAGCGATTTTGGCGTTCCCCATTAACACTGGACGAGCGGGTCGGTGTCAGCATTGTTCGACCGACTGTAACAATTCGGTTTGCTGGGTCGATGACAAGACGCTGTGTAAGCTTTTCTCGGGCTGTAGCAAACGCCGCGTTGGCTTTTGGGCTTGCGCTCGGGCTAGTAACAGTTGATGCGCACTGAGAATCGTCATTAGACACTTCAGTGGCAGGGGTAGTCTTTTCTCGCGATTCTTCGCTGTCACTGAAGCGTCGAGAGTGCTCAATGGACGATGCAGTTGAAGGACACCGGAAGAGCTCACTATCCAACGTAGTGGCGCGTTTAATCGCCAAGTGGATGCATTTCACCCACAGCAACATGCGCGCTTGGTTCTCCTCGAAGAAAATGAATCCCTGGGGCTGTAAGCGGACGGTATTTTTCTTCTTCCACGTTCTGACCTCTACACAAAAGCATTTCTCCATGACGATATTCGAGTTGTCCGATTCAAAGCTCAACACCGCATCTGACAGTGACAACAAGTACACGAGCTCTGTGCGAGACTCATTGCTGCAAAACAAAACAAAAAACATTCAGCACAGCAAAAACAAAAAACAAAAAAAAAACAATTCTTTAGCTAAACAATATCTTCAACTCACTTGTAAATCTCGAGCGCGTGCTTCAAGGTGTTCGCCACAACGTAGTGCGTCGATTTGGACAGCATGAACCGCTGCCGCTGCTTCTTCTTACGGTGAACCAGCATCAGCCCCTCAAGGGAGTCATGGTCGAGCGAAGAAGTATTCCTGGCAGCTGTGGGAATTCTCACTGATCTCCCCACTTTGTCCTCTGCTGCATCTACATGTACAGCTTCACTGCAAGGAAGGATGGGGGTCGTCTGGGACTCAGAGACAGTGGAGACTTCCGCCGTTGACTCCTGCATCGAGAAGGACATCCCCAGAGAGAAAAGAAAAAAAAAATTGAACTGCTCGCCACTTATAGCAGGCGGTTGGTTGAAGATGGTGTTGAAGTTTTTCGGACATAAGCGAAATGTGCTGACCTACGTGGACCACACAACCATATGATTTTTGTGAGGGGGAGACCAAAACACGAAGAAGCGAAGAGATACCAAAGCGCTTTTGCTGTCGGGACTCGACACTTGGCCATGGACGACACGGCTCAGCGCAGTCTGCTGTTATGGGTACGTCTGCATTCTTCATCCTCTTGGCCGTCTTTCTGCCCGAGAAGAGCAGCAACATCGCCCCCCCCCTACGCCCAGATTTAAATATTTAAATCATGGCTAAAAGCACAAATATCGCCGAAAAATGAGCGATGGGGGGTTGTATTGGTTTTTAATGTTGCTCATGTGTGTTATTTAATTGCTATGGGAATGCAGGTGCAGAGCTTTCACGAGAAGCTGGCGACGGACGTCCAGGTCTCCAGTCTGGAGGATCTTTGCGATGGCGTTTTCCTGTCCAAGATCATGCACCACATGTGCGTCATGTAGCAGCAGTTGCAACACTTGAGCCTGTTGCGAGGGACGAGCGACTGATTTACTTGATCTTTCTATGGCTTTGCAGTGACTCGGACTACGTGAACTTGGAGCAGATCAATGAGCAGGCGGGCGGCAACTGGGCGCTTAAGTCCAACAACCTCAAGACGCTGCTGCGTGCCGTGGAGCTGTTTTATACGGACGAACTGGGCCAGATCTGCCACGTGGACGAGTTGGTGGACCCACTGCTGATTGCCAAGGAGAACGATGTGCACGAAGTGGCCAAGCTGACCGAGTTGCTGCTGGGATGCGCTGTACAGTGCCCCAACAAGTCCGAGTACATTCACCCCATCATGCAGATGGGGCCGTCCGAACAGGCCAGTTTAATGCACGCAATCGAGAACCTCATGCATCGTTTCCAGCCCACATCTCCCGGTGGAGCGTCAAGCCGCCGCAATTCAATCGCTCACGGTGCATCCTTCGATGAGATGGTGTCTCCCTCGTCGTCGGCTTCAGTATCTGCCATGGCGGCGGGCAGCTCTGCTGAAGCGCTGGCTGCACAGTTGGCCCAGGCTCTGGAGCGCAGCTCGTCCATGGAACTCAGATACTTGGATATGGAGCGCGAGAAGCGCGAGCTGACGGAGCGATTCGAACGGACCTTGACGGAGCACCGAGAGCTCGCTGACAAGTACACAACTCTGGAAAGCGAGCGCGATCAGCTTCGCAGCGAGCGTCAGAGTACCCTCACACGTGACAACAAGAAAATTCAGCAGATTGTGGACAATGAAGTTCATGCTCTTCAGATGCAGATGGAGGAGAAGGACCTTGAACTAAATCGTGTAAAGCGCGAGTCCGGAGAGCGCCTTATGATGCTGGAGAACGAAGTCCGTCGCCAGGCTGATGAGCTCGACATTTCACGCTCCAAGCTCGGGACTTTGAACAAACTTGAAGCTAGTGTGATCAAGTACAAGAAGAAGCTAGAGGAAATGAACTCACTGCGTGCTCAGGTGCGTGAACTGGAGAACCTCAACGCGCAGTACCTGGACAAGGTGGTGGATCTGGAGAGCACGATCAAGACGATGCCCGGACTGAAAAGTCTCGTAGAGAAGTACAAGAACCAGGTTGTGGAGCTTGAGACTGCCAACGTTCAGGCCAGCTCCAACCTCAGTGTAAAGGAGCAGAAGATCCGGAGACTGCAGGAGGAGCTTGACAGCGCACTGGGAGGCAAGGAATTCCTCGAGTCTCAAGTAGAGGAGCTGCGTACTCAACTCTCGAGTATGCAGTACCGGGAAGGAAACGATGATGCAATGGCTGCTGGCGAGAGTAGCGCAGTCAACGGAGGTGGTTTGAGTGCCGACGTGTTGCTTGGACGGGACTCGGTTAGTGGCTTGAGGGAGCGTGTGGCGCGACTAGAGCGTGAAAATACGGAGCTGAAGAGCGGAAATGCTGACGCAGGGCAGGCAGAGCTGGCGAACGATCTGGACATGGCAGTGAAGGCGAAGGAGGCACTCCAGGTGTCTCTATTTCAAATGCAGAAGCAGACCGACCAGCTCTCGGAAGACCTACGCAACGCACGGATCCAAAACGACCAGCAGCAACAAATGCTGGCCCAGCTCCAGCAGACTCAAGCTCAACCTCAGCAGCAGCTTCAGTCTCAGCAGCAGTGGCAGAATGGACCGGATGGACCAGAACCGATGCAGGTCTCGAACGATATGGCAATCAGCGAGGGAGTTGCAGCTGCAGGGACTGCGGGCTTTGCAACTCCTGCTGTGCTCGAATCGGGCGTAGCAATGGGACCGGGTGGAGCCATGCAGGCGCCCGTGCTAACGCCTGGTGCTGTCGTGGTAACAAGCAGCAACAACGCGCTTTCGTCGGCTCAAATCGCTGAATACCAGGACAAGTTGGAGAAACTGGTACGTGTGTGTGTAGAGGAAACGCGTGGCCTGCGTGGTTGGATACTTAACTCACGATATTATTGCATTTAAACAGGAAATTGAGGCGGAGGCAGTGGATTCGTTGCGCGCAACGGTGACGGAACTGACTAAACGTCTGAAGGAGAAGGAGTCCGTGATCAACGAGCTGTCAGAGCAGCGCGCAAAGCTGGAGAATTATACGAAAAAGACGCTCCATGCTGTGCAGACCAAGTACATGGTGGCTGTGAGCTCCCACCGCAACCAGATCAACGAGAAGCAGGAGCGTGTGGATTTCTTAGAGAAAAAGATGAAGGAGGTCCGTGCCTCGTATTCTCGCGAGCAGGCGCTCATGATGTCGTCGTTCTACGAGGTAAGAAAGCTGTAGCAGCTTTGCAGTGAGTGATGCTTTCTTCTCCGTACTGATGCCTACCTACGTTCAATAACAGATCGGAACGGAAATGCAGCGCCGTACCATGATGCCTCAAGGCCCGGCTGCAGGCACTCCAGGTGCCGGCTCTTGGCTTGCTAACAAGAGAACAGAAGAGCGAGCCAAAAGGCGACAAGGAGCATGAGCAGAGCGCACTCGGGCAATCGAATTCACTCCTTGAAGGTAAATAGGTGCCCCGTTGTGCTTGGACGATAAAGGGGAGGGAATGCCTTTGGGCGAAGATGTATCAATCCTGAAAAGAAGAGATTTGTGTCATGTATGCCTCTTACTGTCTGCTGCTTCACTGTTCGCGTGCTTGTTGATGTCTGGCAAGCGATACCTAGTCAACAACATTGACGCCAAGGTTGACGAGCGCGCGGGTAGCCTGTTGGCATATCCGGTCGTTGGAGGAGCGCACAAGGGATTGCAAAGCCTCCACTCCCCCCAGCTCCACGATCGCCTGTTTGTTCTCCGCTGTGTCATCTCTAGAGTCAGCTAGTGCGGGCAAGAGCAAGAGTATATGGAGACGTAGACGTACGGTTGACAGACAAGTTGCGCAGTGCTCGAGCCACTTGGGACTGAAGCTCCACGGACTCGGAGTGCGCGCCGTCAATAATAGGCTTCAAGCCACCTTTACGAGCGATTTCCACCTCGTTGGCATCTGCCATAACGCAAAAACAGTCAGGAACAGCACAAGCAGCAGCACTCCAGACATGGTCAGTACCGTTGACTGCGAGATTTGCAAGCGCCGCAATGGCCTCGACAGCGACGCCGATCTGACGGGAGCTGGCCAAGTCGATGAGCGGTTTAATGCCACCCGCCTTGGCGATCCTCTCCTTGTTGTCGACTGTCAAGAAGCCAAACAAACGTCCGTAAATAAATACTCTATCAAGTAAACCGAGGCAGACCGCACCGTTCACGCCGAGGTTGGCGAGTGCCTTTGCAGCCTGCCGCTGCACGTGCTCATTCGTGCTACTCAAGAGATCAATGAGCATGTCGATTCCCCCTTCCGTCGCCATTTTCGACTGGTTCTCAGCTAAAAAAACAAAAGTCAACTACAGCACATCGATCCCAGAACATTGTGCGTACAGTTGACCGAGAGGTTGGCGAGTGCGTGTGCCGCCAAGCGCTGCACCTCCGTATCCTTGGACTTGGTGAGTGGAAGCAGTAACTGCAGTCCGTCCAGCTCTACGATCTGCACCTGTCGATCAGCTACAAGAATCGTGAGCCTCAATGCACGACGAGCAACGATCTAGCCGCACGCACGCTTAACAGCCTCATTGGCCAACTTCTCGGCGACTTCCCGCTGCAGCGCTGTATCGGCCGAGCGCGCGTAGACGATCAGACGCTGCAAATTCACGCGCAGAGCCTCCGTGAAGGCATCATCTAGACGACGTCATACACTCAAGCGTCAGTCAATAGCCGAAGACCAGTAGCTACGTGCACCACATACCGTCGTTCTCATCGAAGGTGAACTCGTCCTTGCTCCCTTTGCCGCCCTTGGCCCCAGCGTTCCCCATTGCTAGCGACGGTGTGAGGAAGAGTCGTCGCCTGCCGTCGGAGTATCTTGGAGCAAAATAAATCACACAGAGCTATTAAAACAACACATGCAAAATGTGAATAATTCGATTAACAAGTGTATAAAGCACAACATTTTGGCGCGACAACGTAAAGATGCAAAAGCAGAGTGTTGCCATTAAGCTTTCGGCTTCCTGAGCCTTGGGATATCCTGACCTCAGTATTCTAACTCGAATTGTAATATCGGCGTCGAGCATCAGTAAAACTCGCGGCCGCATTATTCAAGCGCGAGATTTCTGCGTTCCGAATGAAAGAAGAATGCGCCCCAGAAGTGCTACTTCTTCTTCACAGTGAATGTTTGTTTTCCCACTCCGTTTAATTTGAAACATCGCAATTACATGCAGCATTTGACACGGTGAATGCATCGAACACTCTGAATTCCATCCAAGTTGAAGCTGTTCGCTAACAATTATACACCCCTGTCTTCTGATTGGCCATTATCATTTTTCTTTGAAAGAACACGAGCAGCTCATGACACTGGACTTGAAGCCGCTGCCTGGCGTCTCGGCGGCCGTACACGCCGCTTTTCCTGCTCTATCAGCCATCCCACAGCTCGTTGAGGACATCAGTGCGTTGCTGGACTATTCTGCTCTTTGGAGTCTTGAAGACGCGAGTTCTATCGGTGATCTACACTTGGTAAAACGCGTAGCCGCCCATGACCAACGTCGCCTGTTTATTGTGGATCTCCCACCACCGGAGCTGGCACGTCGGGCGTCGTTCACTGCCGCAACAGCTGAAGCAGCAGAGGAAGGTCACTTGGAGGTGTTTCAATGGCTCGTGACGCACTACGCGACTAGTAATTGGGACGTGACTGACGCTATCGTGCGCGCGGCGAGACACGGCCATTTGGACGTGTTGCAGTGGGCACAGAGTCACGAGAAGCTTGCCACCTTCCGCTGGACGACCAAAATGATGGTCGTAGCAGCCATCGAAGGCCACTTTAATATTGTGCGCTGGCTGCACGCACACTCATCGGCGCCTGGATCTCCGCACGTGATGGACTGCGCAGCAGAGGCGTTAGATCTGCCGATGCTCGAGTGGCTACACACAAACAGGACCGAGGGGTGCACGCCTTACGCCATGGACAATGCAGCCCGCAAAGGTAGCTTGGAGATTGTGCAGTGGTTGCACACACACAGAACGGAAGGATGTACGACGGGGGCCATGGATGGAGCTGCTATGAACGGCCACCTGAAGGTGCTCCAATGGCTCCATACGAATCGCCACGAAGGCTGCACTGCTTCGGCACTGCATTGTGCCGCGGTCAACGGACATGCAGACGTTGTACAATGGCTGGACGAGAAAGTTACGGTGGGCAATCGACGTCGAGCATTCGCATCTGCTGTACGCTGGGGACACCTCGATGTGGTAAAAGCGTTAGCCAAGTACTGTTCTGTCAATGCCAGTGTCGACAACACAAGAGAGCTCACGGTTACCCGCCGCCGTGCCGAAGCGGAGATGCGGATCCCAGACACTGCCACCTTGTTGCGAGCGAGACGAGAGCGGATCTTGTATTCACAACGGATTTTGGACGGTCCAGCTGAGGAGAACGCCGTGTGGTACGGTCGGCTCGAGGTGCTGCAGTTCCTCTTCTCGAACGGAATGGTGTCCAAAAATGGTCGATCACGGGCGGAACTGGCTGCGACGGCAACAGCACGCGGTCACGCGCATGTAGCAAAGTGGCTCCTAGAGTTCACGACTAGTGCTTGAGGCTGTATCCCAGTTAGTAGTAACGCGGCAATGATTGTCGTGCTGTCAAAACAATATTCTTTCAATATAACAACGGTACAAGTCTGTCTGCACGTACACACTTGTGTCTCCAACGCAGCAGCACCTGTGTCCTATCAGTACTGGCCTCTCTACTTGGAGTAGACGGGCACGTACTCGACCACGCCCTGCTTGTTGACAATGGTCTTCTTGATATTGCGCAGCTGCTTCTTGCTCATCGTCTTGAGCCTGTGCGTGCGCGAGATAACCTGCACAGCGGCAGACTTGAGCTCGTTCTCCTTCCGGCGCTTCTCCTTCTCCTCACGTGCCTGGCGCTTGGCGTCCTTCTCGCCCTGTCGTCGCGCTTTGATCTCCGCCTGCAGTTCCTTGAGTTCTTTCAGCTTGGAGCGCTTGAGCATCTTCTCTTCCCACGTCGTGCTCAGCACCTTGGTGCCCTTGAGTCCCTGCGCTGAAAAGCGCGTCTTCTGTACCTTCTTCCACACTCGTCCGCTCACAGGGCGGCCGCGCGGCGGCTCGGCGGCCTTGATGCCGGCGATCTTGGCGCCAGGCTTGGCTGTGGTCGAGGCGGTGGTCGTCATGGTTCCACTTGCACGTCGCTTCTTGCACTGCTGCCTGTGCTGCTTTTCGATTGAGTGGAGCCTACAGAGTGGCTCGACGAATGTTGCCCGAATGTCGTCTCAAATGAATATGAAATTGTTTGAGCAATTATATTGTGAACACTTTTCGATCTGCCAGGATGGTGGCGCCGCCGGGATGTTGCGAGATCTGCCAGATCGCCGAGGTGCTGGCGGACCCACAGCTGCAGAACCGCTCGGTGCGTATTACAGGGAGACTGCAGACCTACGACGCACAGCGGAAACTTGCGATAATCTCGTTCCAGGACGCGTCCATGGTGGTGGAGACGCAGCGACTGGCACTGGAAAACCTGCGACTGCAACTCGGCTCCATGTACCAATTTTTAGGCGAGACGTACGCCAGCAACCAGGTAAAACGATGGTAATACTTCTGCGCGATACGATGAGTTAAGTATGACGCTTGTTTGGCTAGGGAGGGCCTACGGAAGTTCGACTAGTAGCTCGAGTTGCGCGCAACGTGGATAGCTTAGACATCGACCTGTTTCTCGAAGCGTTGGCAATGAGACGGCAGTTTCTGACATCGCGAGGGTAACTTAACACAGAGCTGGCAATACCAATCGGTTTTTACTATTGAAACAGACTGCTTGCTCGTCACGCCGTCGCTCTATCTGTCTACAACAGGTCATCATCCGAATCGTCGACCCCATCAAAATTATCCTCGTCAAAGTTCTCGTAGATGGAGCGACTAGGAGTCTGTACCTCCTCTTTCTTTTCCACTTCTGACTGCGTCGATGTTGTAGAAGTTGAAAGCGAGGTGGTTATCGCTCCTGTCCCTTGCTCCGTATTTAGAGCTGCGCAGGTGGCTGCAGCAGCAGAGTCCTCTGCATCCACTGTCTTGGTAACCTCTGCTAGCTCCGGCGGGTCGTACTCGTGCAGCGCTTGCCGCCATTTGCGTACGATCCCATCGAAGCCTTTTTTGCCAATGCGCATAGTCTTGTCGGGAGTCATCGGGTGCTTGCGCGGCCGCCGCTGGTGCCTCGGTACTTTAGCACAGTAGCGATCATAGCCAATCGTGTTTTTACCATAGTCGATCTGCTTCTGGCGCTGCGCCAGTCGATGTGGGTCCGTCTCCTTTTCGTTGGCCAGCGTCTTCACTGTAGGAACCTTGGCGATGCAATTGCTGCTACCATTTGGTTTTGAATTGCCGTCAGCATCTCCATGCCGCATGCGCTTGTAGTTTGTTCGCTCCCCGTCGTGCTTGTTGTTGCGGTAGCCTCGGGATTCACCGCCAACCATGGCATCAGCCGCACGCTTCATACCGGTCAAGCTGGCAAATACGGCGTATTTTTGGCGGGAATGAATTGGCTGCCACTGTGCAAAATGTCAGCACAAAATAACAATAAGCAAGATAATGGCAAAAATATACAACACAATAATTTAAACAATTTAAGACAGCAAACAAGCACAAAATATACAATACAAAATAAGCAAATATGTTAATCATTGTGTATTTGGTGGGAGTGGGTGGATCTACGTCAATGCTGCTCGTTTGGGGCTATCACCATTCCCCTGTTCTGAGATCAGCTCGTATCGATAAAGGGAGATGACTTTGCGTGCAATATCGCAACGGGAGGCAAGCGAGCAGTATGGCTAAGGCGAGCGATATAAGTTAGTCGTAATCGTCCTCCTTGGACCACTTGGCACCGCCTCCTGAGCCCTTGGCACCGGATCCTTTTTCGTCCGCGCGACTGGCTCCACGTTTGGCGCCGCTCTTGGCATCGTCCTCGTCATCGCTGTTATAATAGGACTTCTTTGCCTGCGCCGTGTCCTCAGGGATGTACTTGTACTCAGCCTTGTTGTGCATGATGAGTTCATCTCCTACAAAGTAGAAGCTGTCGGAAACTGTAGCGTAGGGCTGCGCCACCATATCGCTGATGAGCTCATCGTCTAGTGGGGGCATCGCGTAGATTGCCTCCCACGTGTTGACGCTGGACGGGATGCAGAAGCCGAAGTTGAAGTCGTAGCTTTTGACGATCTCGTCCCGGAAGTAGTGACGCTCGATCATGCGCAAGTTGTGCACCTCATGTGGACCCACCGAGAACTCGAGCTCCGTGGCGATGGCTGGCAGTCGAAGAACGTCCTCCGAGAACTCATAGCGAATGGTGCGGTACGCGCCTTCTCCGCGCGCGTGCGAGAGGTCCATCTTAGGCACGGCCTTGCCTGGTCGGTCCTTGCCGATCTCAAAGATCTTCCGCTTGGACTCGAAGTCCGAGATGGAGAAGTGCAGGAACTCGATGCCATACTTGTTGGCGCTCAGTGGGCAGAGGAAAGCTACACAAGCAGATTGAACGGTTAACATGGGTTGTATAGGTCACAATCGTCCCAGGTTACGTACACTCGGTGGGCGCTTCGAGCTCAAGGACGTCTTCGGGTGTGTATCTCTGGCGGGACATACTTTCGGTCTCTCTCCCTCCGTCTTGGGGTACGATGAGGTCGGTGGAGGCTAGGCAGGTGAAGTTCAGGGCTTGTTCAGCGAGAACCTCGGCCGTAGAGTAAAACGAAGCGAATGGAAGGCGCAGGCGGTTATGCGTCTCCTCGCACTCCGATCTTTTCACGGCATGGTGTGCGGCACACAAAGGGTAACGACTGAGCGGAGACACAGAGACTTAGTCGGTGCAGTCTGCTGGAACACTGAGGGCGTGATTCACTGCTACCGGTGCAGTTCTAGTTGAAGCAGTTGAAGTTGAAGGTACCGGTAGTTGTCAAGACGGTCGTGCTCAGATGCTGCTAATCTGCAAGATCTTTGGTGCGAGATCTCGTGGCTGGGCAAGCTTGGCTGCAGTAGAGGAGAGACCAGGTACATGCACATGTACATGTACTCGTGCCAAGGTCCTTGCCGCAAGGAGCGTGCCGCTCAACTCTATAACTAGGATCACGCGAGCAACACGGTGGGCCACAGCCATTACCAACTGCCAAGGCACGTGCATTGTGCCTTTCAGATGTCGACTGCAACGCGGAGATTTGTCTCTGCTTGGAGACAACAACAGTACTTCGAAGCACCTGTATTGGAGGCCGCCGTTTGTGGTGTCGTCTTGAAGACTTTCAGATAGAGTTCCAGTGTGGTACCAATGCCTCCGGTGTAATATCTTAGCCCAGCGTGACCACCAGAACGACGGTAGCCAGCCATTTATGCCCGGTTGAAGCGGGGCCTTCCACTTGCTTGATGGCTCGGTGTAGCCAGCTCGAATGGGTCTTGGAGTCCCAGTCGGAGAGACGTACTGTACATGTAGCAACTTGATGCAGGCCGGACGATGCAGCGTGCATCTCGGAGTTGGACAGGCTGCAAGCTGCGGGCTTTGCCGGCAATAGAGAAGGGCGTTGCAGCGCCGCAGGGCCACGATTGCCATCGCCCTCACCATCCTTGCCACAGGTCAAGGTGACAGGTCAAGCACGACTGCACGAAGCGTTGCAAAATAACACTTTCAGAAAGCATATTTCGATGCACGAGAGTTCCTCTTTGTTGCCTTCATTTTGTACCTTTAAGATCGCATATTAGACCTAACCCTAGTCCACCCTGAAGAAATGCACTGATTCGTCATTTCAGAGGTAAATCCCATTGGTCAAAAACATTATCCGGATACTGCTTCTTCCGGATAATGCCACTTCCGGAGGGGGCCGTTGCGTCCGCCATTTTCACCGAAGCCTCCGTGAGAAGCTCCTGGCTCCTGCCTCGCGCTCGAGACTTTCAAACAGACAGAGACAGACGGACGGACGTTGGGCCCGACAGGCATGCAGCGCTTCTAGACCGGCGCCTTCCTTTCTCTCGTCTCCGCTGTTTGTATAAGAAGAGAGAGAAGCGCAAGACCTCCTCCCCGCTAACCGCCAGCCCCTCCCTCCTATATTAACCCGCTGGATGGCAGACATCGCTATGACTGGAGAAGCTGGCGCTAACCGCACGTTCCGCTCCATCTTCGGGGACCGGGAGAAGCGACACGACGAGGTGCTGAAGCTGGAAATGGAGCAGAGAGATGGCAACACACCAAGCGCCGGTAACTCTGGCGCTGCAGTGGCTGTCCTGGCCATGGACGACGACGACGAGGCCATGTGGGGCGACGAGCCGCCGTTGGGTGGCGACGTAACTGCACAAGATAACAACGACATGCCAGGGCTTCAATTCGCGGTGAGTGCGAGCTACGTGCACTGCTGACGACTTTGTGCTGACTCTGTGTATGGTTCTGGTGGTGATTACAGGAACGCAAGTCCATGGAAGAATGGGCGGAGGACGACGACGAAGAGGAGAACTGGAAAGAGGCGTTGCAAGATCGTGTCAACCAGCTGGAACTCGTGTTCCAGCACAATAACGACGCTGCGGCTGCTGAATCCCGACGCCAATTGGAGCATCAACAGCAGCAATTGCAGCAGTTCCCAGCTCACGAGACACAACGTGTCGAATTCACCCAGCCACTTCCTGTGTCTGCACGGTTTACCGATTCAAGTGCCAACTCGGAGAGGCCTCGACATACCAGTCGCCACAAAATGCAGCGCACATCTTCGTCGCATGCTTGCATTACTGGCGGCGAAAATGCCGCCAGCCGGCCAAACCGCCTTTGGAACTTCCAACGGAAGGTGATGGGATCAACAACAACGACTCCGGTGATCCAAGACACGCGCAGGCGGTCAACCTCCATAGACTTCGTAGCCCGCAACATCCAGACGGTCGAGCACCATCGCAAGCGCTCAGACTCATTGACCGGCAGAACAGATTCGCCACGACATTCGCTGTCCCGAAAGAATTCACTGGACAGCAATCGCAGCAGCCTCAGCCGAAGTAGTAGTAGTAGTCTCCACGGGAACAAGGCAGCTGCGGCTGGTAGCACCTCGTCAGGTGCGGCGGTGTTTAACCTGAGCGACACCGAAGCCATTCGCCGATTCGTGCTGGACGACGTCAAAAACGTAAGCTGCCCCCTGTCGCTGCTCACTTACAGATTTTGATCCTAACGTTTTGTGTGTTCACTTGATTCGGACAACACAGATGTCCATGGAGCGACTTGTGGGCGACGCCCAACGATTGCATTTTCTAGAGGATTTCTACCAGAACCACCAAGGACCAGGCCCCGTAGTGTCTGTCACGACCTCGACTGCTGTGGCCCCACCGTCATCCGCCACCTCCTCCTCTTCGCCAATGTCCACATCCTGACCGCACTCCGTTCTACCATATTCCTTTGCCTTGCCTTGTTATTCGGATGCGATATTTTGCTACATGCTCTATTTAATATCAGCTCTTCTTGCTGCAGCGCAAATTGTTTGTTCAAGTGCATCTCCTACTGTAGATACTGCTTAGTCTCGAATACACACTACGCAATGTGGAGGTTGTTCTTTAAGCGAGCTACAGATACACGCAGTGACTTGTTACACTGCAGACTGCAGTAAATTTTGCAAATGGAGCAAAACTCTGTGTACAAAATGTTCTCTATGACCCAGGAAAGATTAAGTACTCTTGAGTACCATTGCCCTTAACCTTGCATCAGCTTCTCCGATTCAGGATAAATAATCAACATACTTTGCTACGCTTTGTCAAGAGCCTTCACCTCAGCCAGTTCCTCGTGGTCTTCACGGATAGAGACGTGCCGGAGCACCTCAAGCGTGAGCTCATACGTCGCGAACGTCGAGCTGGCCGCGACAACAGACTTCAGAAGACTGGGTACCGTGCCCTTGTAAAGCCCACGGACACCTTCGCGTTGCAGCACATCGAACAAGCACGACCAACTCGAGGAGTACATTGGGATAACACCGTACGTTGCACAGCGGGGAACGTGACGCATCTGCATGCGTTTCTTGACAGTATCCAACGGATACACCGCGAGTTTCGACACCAGCCCAGCTACAGCACCATTTCCAACGTAGGACAGCGCTGTGGTCAACGGCATCCACGCCCCAACGTCCCCTTCCGCTTCCGCTTCCGTGTTGCGGTGCTTCTCTGACATGTCGTTCAATGTCGAATAGATGCCAAAGCTGAGCCCCATGTACGGCGCGATCTGAAAGACCGTAGCACCCAGGCCACTGTAAAACCCACGAACGCCTTGTGTTGTCCATGTGTGAGCCACTAAGCTACGCATCGTTGGGAACTGCTTGGGCATTCCCTGGCTGGCAAACGCAGTGCGGAAGAAGTCGAGCGGGTAAGTGACGACAGTCGCAGTGACACCCGCTGTCGCTCCATTAACAGCGCTAACCACTACACTTGGGATACTCAGCGCAGAGGTATCTCCATTGCGTTCCCACAAGCGCGTAAGTGTTCTGTAACTGGCAAATTGCAGAGCAGAGTAGCCCACCCAGAGGCCCGAAGCCGCCAAGTTCCCGCGCCAGAAGCTGCGCAGCCCTTCTTCAGCGTAAATACTGCGCACCGCCTGCAACAGATTGGCGTACTTGGCCTCGGCATGTCCTCCGGCAATAGGCGCGGGCTGCACTTGAAATCGGATCTTCAGGAGGTCCAGTGGGGCAGCAATCAACCGTGTTACCCCTGGTGGCAAAATGACAACCGAAAACACTTAGAACCAACGGTAAGTACCTACAACGGATTGCAAATGCAATACGCACCTCCAGACACGGCGCCAGCGAAGGCTGCCTCGGTGGTGGAGGCGCCTCGCTTGCCCGTCTCGCTTCCAGCATTCGTCATCTCGCGGCAACTTCCTTTCTGCTTGGTAGGTTTTTGCGGTTGATGGATGATGGCTGGGATACTGTATAAGTATATATTTGTTTCATTTCAGCGTATATCGAACTTTCTGTTTCCTACAGTCACAGTGGGTGTAGCTTCTCTTCAAATCCGATATATTGCAATAAGGTATAATAGTTGGAACATAGTTGGTATCAGAATACACGTGGTACCACATCAACTTGACACAACCTAGCTCAGCTTTCATAGCTAGTATACACGTATACTAGCTATTGCCGTTGCTTTGACTGTGCTTGGCGATCACACCAGGAACGCGACTCCCACTCAATCGCTGTTGTGCTCCAGCTCGGCGTCTTTTCACTGGCAAATCGTTGTCCTTTTGGTGGCAAACGGAGGCTCTCTTGGGAGGGGAATCTCGAGCAGTCACCGGATCCGCCGGCGCTCGGAAGAAGAAAGCAGGCGCCAGCACGACGAACACCACAAGGCAGGCGATCAATAAATCTGCCCAAATGTCCACACCACCAGTCTTTACTGCCTGATAGCCCATTCTTGATGACGAATATCCCTCGACACCTTGCAGAGTAATGGAGAAGTGACCAAGTACGTCAAGTTGAAGCGACGCATGAACGACCGGTCCTCGTTGGCCGAATCTGATGCCACTTCTGAGAATATCTGAGTACATCTGACAAACCCTTTTCAACATGCTATCATGTTCTACAGGTGAGTTTCCGCCACTCAAAAACGTGCGGCGGTCACGGGCATTGAGCTCCTCGCCATCTCCAGCTCAAGCGCCGCATCCTCGCGTCTATCTGCCTATTATGCGTTGGCTACAGATGTCCCGCGCGGCCGCGGGTCTGCGCCGCAGCACTCCCGCCACTCTGCGCCTGCGCCCCACGTCGTCGCTGTTGTCTCGCAGCTTCAGTGCAGCCGTGTCGGATTCTGACGTTCCTCCGTTCGCCGAGGGTATCACCGTGCCCGAGGGCTACATGGACAACCTGCGCAACATCGGTATCTCGGCGCACATTGACTCCGGCAAGACGACGCTGACCGAGCGCATCCTGTTCTACACCGGCCGCATTAACGCCATCCACGACGTGCGTGGCAAGGACGGCGTCGGCGCCAAGATGGACTCCATGGAGCTGGAGCGCGAGAAGGGCATCACCATCCAGTCCGCTGCCACCTACTGCTCCTGGAAGGAGTCCAACATCAATATCATCGACACGCCCGGTCACGTCGACTTCACCATTGAGGTGGAGCGTGCTCTGCGCGTGCTGGACGGCGGTGTGCTCGTGCTGTGTGGCGTCTCCGGCGTGCAGAGCCAGTCGCTCACGGTGGACAAGCAGATGAAGCGGTACGGCGTGCCTCGCATTGCCTTCATCAACAAGTTGGACCGCATGGGTGCCAACCCGTGGAAGGTCATTGGCGATCTCCGCACGCAGCTCAAGCTCAACGCCTGGGCGTTGCAAGTCCCAATTGGCGCTGAGAACGACCTCGAAGGTGTAGTGGACCTGCTCACCATGAAGGCTCTGCGCAACAAGGGCGAGAGCGGTGAGGTGATCGAGGAGACCGACGATATCCCTGCTGAGACCCGCGCTCTGGCTGAGGAGAAGCGTCAGGAGCTCATTGAGGCCCTCGCTGACGTCGACGATGAAATTGCAGAGCTGTTCCTGATGGAGGAGGAGCCCACCGTCGAGCAGCTCAAGGACGCCATCCGTCGTTCCACGATCGACCACAAGTTCGTGCCGGTCATGATGGGTTCGGCCTTCAAGAACCGCGGCGTTCAGCCCATGCTGGACGGTGTTATCTCGTACCTTCCGAGTCCGTCCGAAGTCAAGAACTTTGCTCTGGACCAGTCCAAGGCTGAGGCTCGTGTGAGTGTGCCGTGCGCGCCGGAAGCGCCTCTGCTGGCGCTGGCCTTCAAGCTGGAGGAGGGCAAGTTCGGTCAGCTGACGTACATGCGAGTGTACTCGGGTACGCTCAAGCGCGGCGGCTTCATCTACAATATGAGCGACATGAAGCGTATCAAGGTGCCGCGTCTGGTAAAGATGCACTCGAACGAGATGGAAGAGGTGGAGGAAGTTAGCGCTGGTGAGGTCGTTGCCATGTTCGGCGTGGAATGCGCCAGTATGGACACGTTCAGCGACACGAACCAGGGCAAGTTCACCATGACGAGCCTGCACGTGCCCGAGCCGGTGATGTCGCTGGCTGTGACCCCCAAGAACAAGCAGCAGATCGGCAACTTCTCCAAGGCGCTTAACCGTTTCCAGAAGGAGGACCCGACGTTCCGCGTGCGCGTGGACGACGACAGCAAGGAGACGATCATCAGTGGAATGGGCGAGCTGCACCTGCAGATCTACGTGGAGCGTATGAAGCGTGAGTACAGCGTCGACGTCGAGACGGGTGCCCCGCAGGTGAACTACCGTGAGACGATCCGCCAGCGCAGCGAGTTCAACTACCTGCACAAGAAGCAGAGCGGTGGCTCTGGTCAGTACGCGCGTGTGGTGGGCTACATCGAGCCTCTTACGGACGAGGAGGTGGAAGAGCTGGACAACGAGGGCAACACTTCGGGTGTTGTGTTCAAGAACGCCATCATCGGTAACGCTATTCCGCCTGAATACATCACGGCTTGTGAGAAGGGTGTGAACGATGCGATCCAGAAGGGCTGGCTCATTGGCCACCCGGTGCAGCGCATGCGCGTGGTGGTGAACGACGGTCAGTCGCACTCGGTGGATTCCAGCGAGCTTGCTTTCCGCACGGCCATGGTGCTGGCTATCCGCCAGGCGTTCCTCAAGGCCGACCCGTGCATCCTTGAGCCCGTTATGGCCGTGGAGGTGGAGGTGCCCAATGAGTTCCAGGGTACGGCCATTGCTGAGGTGAACCGCCGTCGCGGTCTCATCAATAGCAGCGACGCCGACGACATGCACACGGTCGTTAAGTGCGATGTGCCGCTGCAGAACATGTTTGGCTTCTCGACGGATCTGCGTTCGTCCACGCAGGGCAAGGGCGAGTTCACGATGGAGTACAAGACCCACGGCGTCGTCATGCGTGACATGCAGGAGAAGCTGATGGCTGAGCACGAGAAGGCGCTGGCCGCCAAGAACAAGTAGACGTCAGATTTTTTTTTTCTTTTTGCCTTAGGCGTAGCCTGCCCTACCGGTAGAGAATAGATTGCCAGATAGATTTTGTACTACGACTCATGACAACAAGACTTCGTTCATGTATTACTCTGCCACTTAGTGCCACCTACCAATCCGATCTCAGAATTGAAAAATACCAGTGCAAATAGTGACGTCAGCCCCACAGTCCGATATGGCCGCAGTAGACTATTACCGCATGCTCAACGTCGCCAGGTAGGATGCCCCCTCGTGCCCCTCCCCCTGCCCTAGTGGCTATGACTCACCTGTGTGTGCCAGAACTGCGTCGTCCAAGGAGATCAAAGCCGCTTACTTCCAGCTCGGTACGTCTCTCTCTCTCTCTCTCTCTCTCTTAATTGATTGGGTTTATCCTCTAATCGAGAGCGATTGCAGCCAAGTCCCTGCATCCAGACGTAACGGGCAACGATGAGTCCAAAGCCGAACGCTTTAAGCACGTCAGCGAGGCCCATTCCATCCTCTCGGACCCTCAGAAACGGCGTGAATACGACGCGTCCCGCCCAGTTGAAAGCTTCCGCTCCTACGACACATCGGGGATGACCCAGCACCCGTATGCAGCTACCGGCGGAGCTCCAGATCTCCGGGCGCGTCCGATGCACGGGATCAACGAAGAGGTCTGGCTTGCACACCACTATGGACCAGAAGCTGCTCGACGTAACGGAATGCCGCCGCGTTATTACGGAATGAATGTGGTTGAGGAGAAGCTCGAACAGCAACGGGAACGCATCCGGCGGCGGCAGCGCCATTTCAAACTGAACCGCACAGCCGGTTACTTCTTGCGACGTGAAGCTAGACTGAAGAAGCACGAGGAAGAGCAGGCAACAGCCGAGGGAGATAAAGGCAAACCCAGAGAGGGCTGCATCATCAGTTGAGCATCGGGAGAATAACTATCTATTGAATCTGAGCTGCCAACGCCTACCACTCAACTATCCCCAAGTCCGCGGGGCAATGCGTGCAGACCGAGCGCGTACGAGTACAACCTGGCGTCAATAGCGTCCTTTTCGCGAAGTTTACGCGCTTCCAGCCAGTCCACGAGACCTTCCAGCGGCGCGTGTACAACGTCAATAATCTCATCAGGTTCCAGCTGCTGCTTCAGCTGCGCGGGCTGATCTTCATCTCGCACCTCAACCAGCAACAGTCTGCATTTGCCATTGGTGACGCCTTGATCGTTCACCATTGGTGGGCCCATGTGCAGCACTCGCGAGCCGACGTACCCCGTTTCCTCCTTGAGTTCCCTCATCGCAGCCACTTCCGGTGGTTCTTTTGGGTCAATGAGCCCAGCCGGGAGTTCCAGCACCCACTGACCCACTGGTGGGCGGAACTGGCGAATCAAAACAACTTGCGTCGGAGCCCCTTGCTTGGTCAAGAATGGAAACACAACCACAGCGTCACAGACTTCCTGTTTGTCCTGTTCCTGAGCTTCTACAGTGTCGGTAGAGTCTGCAACAGCTTCAGATGCCTTTGGGTAGCTGGTCGTGCGCTCCAGTCCTGTCCAATGCCGTTCGGAGCCTCGGGCGTCCAGGAACAAAATGCGTTTTAGGCGAATCCACGGGTTCTCGAACAGAGTCTGCTCTGAAACGACCCTCGGCAGCCGTCCCTTGTCGCGTCCAGAGGAAGAGAAAGAGACTGACAAAACTGGAGCTGGACGACGACATGGCACAGATCTGGGAGCGACGAGGAAGACGGCACCACTGCGGCGCAGACAGCGCCTACTAAATAGTAGCATGCTCTCCATGAACCAACGGACATTGTGGACCGCACACCTTTATTAGGTATAGGGTTAAAGTGGCATAGTGGAGCCAAGTCAAATTGAAGAAGTTGAAGAGCAAATTGCTCCTTTAGAAGAAGTAAAAGAGAATTGTCTTTACATTCTCAAAACAGGAGCTCCATTCTTTCTAACGGCTTTCCACGCCCACGGGCACAGCGACCTTGGTCTGTACATCCAAATAGGCCGGACACACCACGCGCACCTCGAACTCGTACTTGCCTGCGATACACAAACTCGGAATCAGAAGTTAACACTAAAAAAAATGGCTGCAGAATCGACGTACCAGGCGACTCGGGGCCCAAGAAACCCGCCTTCTGAGAGACTTGCTGGGCCAGATCCAGACACTATTAACCGTAGCAGAACAAACGGTCAGAATTGGACACAAACGAAAGATAAATACCAGAGACGCTCACCTTCCAAGCAGCGTACAGACGTCCAGTCCCCTTGTCCATCACAAGAAACCATACGTGCTCCTTGCGGAACGGACTCCTCGCGTCAACGTGGTCGTAGACTGTGGCAGCTAGCGGCGCCTTCTCTCCAGCTTCGAGATGCTGACGTTGCAGAGTAGTCTGCAGAGTGATCCAGTCTCCAGGCTGAATGTTAGGCTCGTCCAGAACAGCCAGCGTCGTGCCGTCCAAGTGTAGTTTCGGGAGTTTTCCTTCCACACTAGCAATACGCTCGTCCTGCTCACGCAATGCACTCGCATCCGGCACAAAGTTCCCCTGCGCGATGCTGGACAGCAGCGACAGTGCACGCAACAACGGGATGGCAGGGTACGCGCGTTTCACTAGCTGCTCAGCAGCCATCGTTGCGAAGATATCCACGAGGAACGGGAGCTCCAGCACCACCTTCTGGAATCTCTGGTCCACCCACGACGGACGCGATACGCCGCGCAGCTTGTCGTGGCGCAGATACTGGTACAGCGCCAGCATGTTCTCGCGTGCCACTGGGTCCGGGTGCTTGCGAATGCGGTTAATGACTTCGCTTGGCAGCGCCTTAGCCGCGTCCATCTTCTTCGCGAGCTTGTCGTGGGTCTTCGAGCGCAATTGCGCCTCGTTCCGTGCGTCGTCCAAGATGCCTGCTGCAGGTCCAGCCATCTCATCACAGGACAAGAGCAGTTCCACCACGTCGTGCACGCTCATTTTCTCTGTCAGGGCGTCCACGAAGCTCGTGTGGGTAGCGCGTGAGATCTGCGTGCGGTCGCTACGACCTGCTCGCTTCTGCAGGTAGTACACAAGGTAAGCGATGCCTGACAAGATCACGCCGAAGTACAGCAGCACGAACACGGAGCCGGTGCTGCCGCTCGTGCCACTGAACAACGAGGCAAACGCCACGTTCATGAGCATGGACTGGCGGCCGTCCGGATGACCGAACTTCTCGTAATTCTTCATGCTCCGCGGGTCTGTGAGCGCCTCGTACGCCTTGGTGACGCGTGCGAACTGAGACGCAGCGCGCGGGTTGTGCAGGTTCTTGTCGGGGTGCAACTGTCGTCCCAGAGCACGGAAGGCCTTCTTGATCTGCCGAGAGGAGGCGGAGTCGCTCACGCCCAGGATCTCGTAGGGATCGAAGACGCCCGACGTGTCCACGCTCTGCAGGGCCGAGAGACAGCGCCACAACAAACCGCCGGCAACAGCGAGGAGCGCCAAATGCAAGGCGAATCCGCGAGACCGCAGCTTCTTAGGCGTGCGGACGACGCGGTAGAGTGTGAAGAGAGTTGCAGGCACCACATACAGCGCCAACATGACGCCCGCGAACGCGTAGAAGGCGCCATCGGACTCGGACAGCAGCTCGTCCGCCATTATTGCTGCACTTTGGACTGGATGGCAATTTGCCACGTCGCCAGGAACAGCTGTTGCTCTAAAAACGTGAAATTGCTCTAAATCCGAAATCGTAAACAAGAGCATATTTGAGGTTGGCGATATATTATTCGTCAACCTGGCCCTTCACGCAGAGTATTAATTTGGTTTGCGCCGCTTAGTATCGTCGATGTCAAACTTTGTGGCTTGAAATAGCTGGATGATATTGAAAAATGACGTTGCAAGCAGCTCAGATCAACTGAATCGTAGAGCATCAGTTGAGCTGCGAAAGATAAGTTTTTGATCTCAGCTGTCCACGATCAGTTAATAAGTCCACGTACAGGTCTCGAGCAGGAGCATAAAAATAAAGCTCGAGTGTTTTGCTGAAGACACACTCACGCTACGAATAGCCCTCGTCAGCTTTTTTATAGCTTCAAACGGCTTGAGACTTTTAAAAACCGACAACCACCGCTTCCCAAAATGGTTTACTGGACTGTGGTAACGCCATTCATAGTCTTGTACCGCCAGATTGGCCTCTGCAAGAGAGCGCAGACGGAGATCAAAGGCGTTTGTGCTTTCATTTCCCGTTCTTCCCCGCCGCCATCAACCGAGTTTTTTGTTCAAGTGTCGTCCGTGGAAGATATCTAACGTTACCTCCAGAATGTCAACGCCGCTGAAGGCCTTGATCCAGGAGCGGTTGCGGGCAAAGATGGTGTGTAAACGAACGAATTATGACGACGATTACGAGTGTGAGTCAGATCGCTTACTTCGTCAGCCTATGGATGCTACTGCGTACGATCTTACTAGCCGTGGGGGTGAAAGTGAAATCCACAGGAGTACGAACTCTCGAGGATCTGCCTCTCGTCGCACAGCCCCCACGCAACCTGGTTACCCCATTCGCCTTCACACACACATCGATCAGTCGGCCTACCTAGCTCCATCGCAGCATGACGAGCGATATTATCCACCCTACGGATCCACCACTATCGCTGAGGATGATCCCAATCGCCAGCGTAGTCCTCACTACCCTCGTGAGCAGTATCGTGATATGAATGCGTACGATCCTCCCCCTCGTCCTGAGCACCATCACCACCAAAGAGACCAGCGCCGACGCCACCATAGTCACCAGCGTATTCGTGAGCAGATTCCACCACGTTATGAGCCTCCATCTCGAGGTGGATACATCAGCAAGCAGCCGAGTCAAAATCGAGGTTCAGTTTCTCCGTGGCATCGGTCGGAGTATGCTTCGACGCCGAGTAAAGCGAATTCTATGGCCAAAAGTCCATCCAGCTCTGTGCACGCCCAATCACCGCGCGTGGACCGGAATCAAAGCTACAACTACTCCGACCATTTCGATCATGATGAGTACACGCGTCACCACCGGGATACCAAGTCTTCGCCCGGGTTCGCGGCACCCAGCAGCTCAAGCCAGCAGATTCGACATCAGGACTACTACCAGCGTCAACGCTTTACCTGGAGGGACCGTGCCTACAGCAGCCAAGGAGGCTACGAGGTGAGGGAGCCATCTCCAACACGGCACCACAAGAACCATGAACAGCACAAATACCAAACGGTTGACAAGTCTATTCGACAGTCCCCAATGCACCGCAAACCGCCCAACCAGACCGAAACCTCGAACTCCAGTCGCCAAAAGTCACCAGAACCTTCGCAGATTAAGACCCAACCCGAGACGTTAGAGCAAGGGCGGCACACTCCACCTCGACTAGACATGAGAATCGTCGAAGTACCCGCGAAATCTACCGGCAGAACCCGCAGCTGGGACGAAATCATGTCGCCCGAGAGCCGTCGTGCCGCCAAGGCGTTTGTGGAGAAGCGGCAGCGTCGCACTGAAAAGAGCACACCCAGAACGTTAGCTACACAAAGATGGCTTGAGGTTATCGATGCACGAGCTAGTCGGCATGAAGCTGCAGCCAAATGAGTTTTGTAAAAAAAAAAAAAACTTTTTTCCACATTGCCACGACAAAAAATTCCGTTGTTGAAGTTGACCTTAACATAAAAATACGCCCACTCATACCAACTTCAAGTTTAAATAACGGACGCGCACGACGTAACTATCGCCACTCAGCAGTTTTTTGTCAGAATCAGTCGTGAATAGCTAGATAGATAGATCAGATGCCTTCGTATGGATCCAAGCTTCCGCCGACGCCGCTTGCTCCGGCCTCGTTCTCCCTCCGTGGGGCAGGCGCATTAGTCGCCGCTGCGTTTGTTGTGAGCGTGGTCTTCATGGTGGCCGTCATGCAGTCTGTGGGGGTGGACGGGATCGCGCCCAACCAGCTCCGCAATGGTGGTGACGCGTTAGCGACGCTTCGCCTATCAGCGGAACTGGACACAGCTTCGGTCCCCGGACAAGGAAAGGTTATGCGGCAGCTAAACCTGCAGCTCAGTGGTGATAACCTCAGTATCTCTATCGCCTTTGACCCCAAAAAACCCGTCGCTACGGGGCAGTTTGTACCAATGAATGAGGTATCGGATCCCCCCTTTGGAGTCGACGTTGAAGGTAAATCTCACAATGTCTAATGGTTGTTGGTATTAGGCCCAAGAAGCGCCCATTGTGTCCATTGAAGGAACTGCAATTAGCAGTGACGAGCGCTACACGTACGTGCTGGTCGACATTGACGCGCCAGACCCCAAGGCCCCGACCCATTCGCCGTTCCTCCACTACATTTTGGCGGGGTTAGCTGTGAAGAAGCAAGACGCTCAGGACCAACAGCAAGGAGTTGTGGTGGTCCCGTATTACCCGGTGTCGCCGCCTGTGGGGGAGCACCGTTACGTATCGCTGCTCTTCCGCCAACAAGAAAATGATCCCAATGCTCAAGATGTTGCTCTCACAGCTAAGCGATCGAATTTCGACGTCGCTGGGTATGCCAAGAAGCACAAGTTGGATCTCGTTACCACGAATACTTTTCACTCGCACCCGGCCGCCCAAGATAACTAAGCGCTGATAGTTTTCTCTTCTTTTTTTTTTTTACTTTTTTACAATGCTAGCTTCAGTACTAACTCCGTTCGTCCGTATACGCTTGCTTCTGTTGCCGCTGCATACTTCGCACAAGCTTCTGGTGCTCAATTGGTAGATGCTGCAGCTGGTCAGGAGTAGCTTTAACCAATTTGTCGTAACGTTTGGCAAATTGCACCAACTCAAGTTGAGCTGAGGGGAGCTTCAGTAGTTGTTTCTCAGGCAGCCGCAGGAGGTTCTGTAGCACTTCATGCTGTGTTGACGTTAGCTTTTGCAGGCATTTCACTGTAGGTATGTTGTCTGCCGGTGAATGGTCAGTTTTGTTGTTGTTGCCTTCCGAGTCTTCCGCTATAAAGTGCTTATTAGGCTCTCGACGAGAGCTAAGATGCTGCTCAAGCTGTTCAAGTTTTTGCGTTACTTTTCTGCGTACTAGCAGTACAAACGGCGTTCCAGGTAACTTGTTCTACATTGACAATAAGCATCAGATTTTACGTTCATCCCGAGCATCTCCATATTTGTGCTTACCAGTTGTGCGTGGACGTATTTGTCGGATAGCATCCGGAGTAGTGACTCTTCTTCTTTGGTAGAATTGGTGCTGGTCGCCATTAATTGGTTAACTTGATCTGTGACTTCACGCAGCACAGCTTTTGCCGTGAGATCCGGATCTCGATTGTTCTGCTTCGTATGATCTGAAGGTGGAGGAAGTGATGGAGGAGGCGGGATGATCAGACTAGCAACGGCGATTGCAGGAGCCATTCGCCGCTCCGGAGCTCTTGCTGACGACTTGAAGCTTGCCAGTCGGTGGAGACGCGCATCAAGAGCTTCCGAGCTCTTGGAATCGCTCAGTCGTGTGGATTGGAGTTGGATCATACTCGTAGATCTTGCAAAGGGTAGAGGTCTATTGGACGATCGATAGTCCCGCGACCCGTAGATTGTTTCAAACGTCTCGTCCATAAGGCCCAGCGCAGACTGCGCGTGAGCTGCTTGCAACGTTGCGCTGTTGGCTTTAGTGTCATCTTCATATTGGCTCAAACCCGCAGCAATATCAAACAGACTTCCCATGCTGCCGATAGTATGCGAACGTGAATGGAGAGCACTACTGGAGATCAACGGATTTCATCACCTATTCTTGTCAACTTTCCAACAGGGTTAAATATGGCCAGGATCGCCCCCCTCCTGCAGTTCGCCTACAACCCATTCAAGCTCAAGTGCCGCGATGTCGACGCTCACATCTGCCCAACTGCACGTAAAACGCAGCTCCACACGCCTTCACGCCCCACCTGGAGGCGCATCCAGTCTTTCCTTCGGTAGGAGGGCATAACACTGATGCTTGGTTGTTGATATCTTTCTAATTCAACCTGCCACCTCCACAGGTTGCGGTGGTCTTGGTACTGCAGAGCCGGCAGTGGAAAACCCCGTCAAGGAAGAACATACGTACTCTCGCCCCAGCAGCAGCGGTCGGTATGCCTCTCCGATGACCAATAACAACGCCAATGCACAAGGTGGCTATCCGAACTACTCATCGGAGCCTCAGCCACGTTATCAACCGTACCAGCAGCTACCGTATCAATACCAAGCGCCATACAACTCAAACGCCCAAAACAACTACAGCTACGGCAATAACAACTTCTCGGACACCAACTACGGCAACAACAGCGGCCGTCCACCATCCTCCACTAGTCGCTCGAGTACTCCATCCAGCTGTAGCTCCTGGGGCTCTCAGCCTCCTCTCACGTCCTCCAAGAGGGACCAGAACTGGGAGAAAAAGCGACGACTCTGGTTGGCGCGTAAGAACAGCAGCAATGGCAGCATTTACGGCGACCGTCCGTCTTCCACCTCGTCTTCTTGGAGTAGCGGCCCAGCCAGAGGAGTGCTTGACGATAACATCAACCCTCCGTCTCCACTATCGAAGTTCATGCAGCAGCAAGAGCAACAACAGCCGCCACCACCGACCTCTGGAGTGGATTACCAGCGACTGGGCACCGCCAGCAGCAGTCGAAGTAGCTTCGGTAGTAGCTACATGAACCACCACCACCACCAACCATACGCAACGCCGACACAAATGGCTGGAGCCGGCTACCCAGCAGGTAGTGCATCCTTCTCTCGATCTGGACTCTCAACGTCCTCCTCCACTGCGTCATCGACAGCTTCAAGCCGCAGACAGCCACCTGGAGGTCAATGCCAGTGGTCCCTGGGGTGAAAATGCTCTCTTACGACGCCTGATAGTCACAGGGATCAAAGCCTTTTAGGAGTGCTAGTGTAGCTCCAGGGCAATGCAATGCTTTATAATCATACACAAAACTTCCCCTTTGTCAGCCGCGGTTCATGCTGTCCCAAGTTACCCCCAACCAGTCTGCTGGTCTGGTGCCTCCTTCTAGTGGGGCGGATTCTCCACTGCCACCGTGTGAAAGAAATCCAACCAAAGCCGTGGACATCGGAGGAGAACAAGCAGTACTAAATCACGATGGTTTGCCGATGCCCAGACTTTCAACTGCATTTGAGCTACGTACATTGTATACGCACGGACGCAGTTCCTCTATAGTTTGGACTTCAATCACCGCCATGAGTTGACAAGGGCCGGTGGC
>LGSM01000291.1:0-40760 GCA_001314345.1 Phytophthora multivora
GTCATCAAATAGGATGTTACCTCGTGAAGATCCAGCACTTGAGGCGGGATTTCTTTTCCGGTTAGCGTATTAATGCTGGGAAAATCGCTGAGGTTAACTGCAAAATGTGGATAGGTGTTGCAGGTTATTGCATGTACTACTACTACTAGTCTACTAGTAGGAGATACCCCTGCCGAAAACGAGGTGCTCGACTGTATCACCAGCATAGTCTTTGCCAAATTCGCAGTTCGAAGAACTGTCGTTAGGGCTGTGCTCCGGATGTCATTAACCCTTTTGCGGTGTAGGGGCGCACTATGCGCCATTTCACTGGGGTTTTTTTCAAAACACGTTAGAAAACATGAGCGTTAAAAGACGCATGGTGTGCTTTTTGAGGCTTATTAGCCTGACTCTACTTGTTTTCATTTTTACCAATCAGAGCTCAGTACGAAAATGAAGCTGCTGGTAATTTTCATTCTCGTGCTTTCGTAAGTTATACATGGCGTTTTTGGTCATAACGTAGGTAGATGGACTTATGTTTTCACGAATTCTCAAATCCCTTGACTTGATTTTACTATACTGGTGATGATGTGTGAGAAAACGTAAGTTGAACAACCTACGATACGATCGTCATGCGATTGGACTAAAGTTTTGACGAAATCCACTGTACTATGTCAGTTCTAAACTCAATCTCACGCCGGTGCAACAAGCTCTTGCCACCATGAGTGCCATAGACTCACGGGCGGAGAACGACCCAGAAGCCGCTTCCCCACCACCTAATGCTGAGGCGATACGTGATGCCTGTATTTCTTCGGAGACGAGGAAGAAGTACATGAGAAACATTAATGTGATCAAGAGATGGATTCGGAACAAGCTCTCCAAAGTAGACGGGAACAGTGGTCGATTGTTCGATGAATTTGGCGATGTTAACCTCGTAGAATTTTGTGGCGTACAAGAGCTTTAAGCGGCTATCGAAGTGCAATTAGGGGTCTCTATAGGGTGAAGCGGATTGCGCTACCAGTGGAGCATGGAGAAGGCATGAGAGCGTTGTTCACGAGCGTAAAACAAATGGCGGCTGAACAGAATCGAAAGCAAATGGAGGCTAAACAGAATTGAAAGCGTAAAACCTGTAGTTAGTACATAAAACACTTGTATCACCATTTGCGTCAACTCACAATACAGTGCTTGGTCGTGAGCAAGAGCACGCCAGCATGTCGCCACAAAAATGGTAGCCTTTCGCCTGCCCCGCCGGGTCATCATTCAATCACTACGTTGTCTTAGGCGCCAGCGATGGCCTGAGTCCCTTGACCGTCGAGGTGACCAGCTTGTAGTGCACTTTCAGCGCCGATAGGGACCTTGAAGGAAGCCGCGCAGCAGTCGGCTGTCGGCGACGTCTTCCTTAGCAACCGGCTTTTCGAACTCTGAAGCAAACAAAAAAAGTAAACCTTTTTGGCCAATCGTATACTCTATAAAAGGCGTAGGTAGCTCGACTTACGTTTTCTCAAGTCAATTCAATCTTTCATTTTTATTATGGCCAATCACATGCTTGGGGGCTGAAGGGTCACTCATCGATAAGCTATCCCCCTTTGCGAAAGTTTTTAACGGGGATAGCTCATCGACGAATTCGGTAGTTAAGTTAAGTATACCATTTTTTATTACTGTGGGCCACACAATAACAACTCGGGCTACTTTATTTTTTTCCGTTAAAACCACCAGCATATTTTATATAATTGAATAACGTAGCCCAGAAGCGCTCGCTATTTAGATATGTTGAGCCAATCACAGCTGCGAATAGCTGGTTTGTGTTAAAATTTGCGACTTCGGTGCTCTTCGATAAACTCCCATACAATATTTGGCACCTGGTCAAAATGATTCGGACAAAATCCTATACATTATTTCATATTAAGATGATGTGCAAAGAGATGACTATGATGTCTTTACTACCAGATGCCTAGGTGTTTTACTCGTTTCCGCGCTCTCCAGTGGACGCGTGGCATGGAATCAAGACGGCACAATTGCGTTCCTTTACGGGGATCCTGGCTCAGGCAGAGCACATTGCTTCGGGAGCGCGATTGTCATGTATTAATGGTGGTCTCCACGATAGATAGACACCCTACGATAGGAACTGTAGTGAATCCTAGGCTATATAGCTTGGTTCCAGCGTGCAAATGACTGCGCACTCCCCAAGCAGACATCACAGATAGTGTCCTACAGCTTCAGCTGAGGGAACTGCATATCTTACATGTTATAACAGGTCGGACTGTCAGTGCCTGACTCGGTTTGCACTTGGAGCTTGTATGTCTAGCTACATGTATCCTGAGGAATGAATGCTTGGCAAGCAGCAGCTTCTAGAAGCTCTGCCCACAAGTACTCGTCCTCTTTGAGTGAAGGCTCGTTGCCAACGCTCACTCTTCAATTTCTGATCAATACACTAGGTTACAGTTCCTACGGGTTAGCCCCCGCACTGCCGTGTGTTGACAACTTTGAATTTCGACCCCGGGAATACTACAGAAACTCTATTATAATGACCAGTATCCTTTAGAGTTATATTCTCTGCTGCCTTTCATCGCAGGAAATCTCACGAGGTCGTAAACCTTGTGGAATCAATCTCAATTTGCTCATTCGAGCCGTGGGTTTGTTATTTGATGCGCTGTGAACGCATGCGTCCGGTTGAGAATGCGATGCAAGAGTGCGATTGGCTGAACTATAAGAGTCGTACAACTGAGCCAGAGTAATGGCTGCTTTTCGAGTTGCATGCATTGGAATGCTAACAGCACTGGAGGGCACTTCCGACGTTTTGCCGCCGCCAACTTTGCCATCGACTATAATAGTCACTAGCCCTTTTGGTGCAGGAAGCTCGCTCGATGACCTACTAGCAAAATGACGTTTGTGACGCACAAGCAAAAGCTCTGTGATGACATCAGGGGTAAATTTTTTCCTACTGGTCAAAACAGCGCTCAAAACTATCCTATTGGTCAGAGCTAACTTATAAGTGGGCCACATAATTGTTCGGCACCCACCAAACGGCGCGTTGCTGGCAACAAGTTGCGTTGTTGCTCCCATCACCCGCTACTCAACTCGCTAAAAGCCACGAAGCGCTCCAAGTCTCAGCGTGCCGTTGGCAGAGAGCGGAGGTCGAAACCATCGAGAAGAGAACTCGCAAGAAATTGAAGGCGACGCTCCATCAGCTACTACAGTAGACTCTTGGCAGAAAACTCACTCGCCAACTGGACTGATCTTCCCCAAGCAGATGGCCCCGTCCACCACAGACACTTCCAGTACGAGTAGCTCACGACCACCACGTCCTACGTCGCTCCCTGCTGCGTCTTTCGCCTGGGAGCAAGCGGCCGGTCTGCACTTGGACGCGCCTAAGCGCTCTCCCAAAAGGAGGAAGAAGAGCAACAGCAGCAACATGGCGCGACGCCCTTCAATGTCCCCCCGCCGCAAGCTGGACGCTTTCCGGTCCACGCAGCTTGTGCTGTGGCGCCGACGCTATTTTGAAGGCATTTTACGATGGGAGGCGGCACTACGCATGATGTTCGTGGGGCTACCGAAGCTGGTGTTTAAGCGTGTCGAGAATTCGCGGACCATTGTTTCGTTCTTCTTCGTGTACGTGATGCTGCAAGCACTGGCGATTCTCTGGGGATTCCTATTCAATGTCGGCGCGGTTTTGGGCGAGAACATGAGCACGATCATTACCATGCCATTCACGCAAGCTGTCTGTGTGCTTGTGGTGTACGTGTCAGTCATGGGTATCGTGCTGTCTTTCGGGCGTGCAACTTGGATCCTCACGTGGCAGTCACTACAGAACTTCCCGCTTATTCGACGTATCATTGCGTGCGAGTGTCGTCCACAGGCTGTTATCCTCACGGTCGCGATGCCCATGCTGATCATCTTACCCAGCTTAATAGTGGTCCCTTCGCACTGTAGCAGTGCAGTGTTACAAGATTCGTCGTCTCTGGTTCAAGTCATGTGCGAAGAATCGTACCTGAAGTTGCTGACCGATAAACACCCAGTTTTTCAACGTGCTCTGCGCATTTCGACTGCAATTGCAATTTGTCAATTTATTCAGCTTTGTTTGGAGATTCTACCGCGGTGGCGTTCGGCGCTTGCGGGTCTCGGCACCATTAAGACGTTTTTCCTGGGCGGATGGTTGCTGGGAATGAACTTCTTGGGCGGCTTATGGACTGTTGAATGGAGCGCACGACATTTCGGTCTAAAGATCACGCCGTTAAGTGACCTCACAAACTACCAGTGGGAGATCTTTGGCATGGCGTTACTGATGGGGTGGATTCTCTGGTTCTTGGCAATTACGTGTTTCACGCTTCCCAATGTGAACGAGTGTGATTCAAACAAAAAGGCGCTCTGCGGCTTCTTTGAGCGCCTCAAGTTTACTTTCGCAGCTGGCCAGGGTATTATTTTCTTCCGGGCGTGCGTGCACCCTAATATGGGCTTCGTGCACGCTCAACTGGAGCTAACCATTATCAACTTACTGCTGCCGTCGATTTACGTGATATCGCTCATCTGTCTTCGAATGGTGAGCTTGCTGAGCCTACGCACAGTGCTTACCGATGGCCCCGTTGCGCTAGTAATCGCTGGTATCATAGTTATCGGATCCAAGATGACGGAGAAACCCCATGTTTTCGTTGTGGTGGGTCTATTCTTGTTCGACCGTTTCTTGCGCTCTGAGACTGCTTCATCGCTGAGCGGTATGGGCCAGACTCTTCAGCAAATGCTGCAAGAAACTTCATCAGACAAGAAACATCCACTCTTTGGCCACCAGACAGCCAAGAAATTCGTGTACCTTGCAATTGCTATCTTGCTATTATTCGTGGGTGCAATCTCGGGATTCAGCGTCCTCTCCGTTCTCCAGAAGAGCGCCAAGTGGTTTCCAGACGCCACATCAGTAGAGTACGAAGACAATTCGATTCACATTCACCACACTGGAGTTGTGAAATTGCACCTTGGTCTTGCCAACGAGACTAACCCCGCAATTACGGTGGATGACCCACTCTACGCAAGCTGCTCCAATCGTTGGAATGGGCTCAGCTTGATTGATTTGGCTTTCTTTGCTGAAGCTGCTTACTTTGACCCATTATCAAACGACACAGCCGAGTTCATCTCGACCATTTTCGACAATGAATTGGGAGATGTCCACGTTCACCTGCCTGCGCTAAACACCAAGACAGGGTCGAAACTTGACTTTTTCGAGGCATACATCCCGAAGCTTAACACAAGCGTCATATCGGTTCGAGGCACAGACATTTGGCGTTTCACCGATTTCGTTGAGGATGTGAAGATGTTTTTCGAGCCCGTGGTGTTTTCGGTATTGTCGTCGATTTTCCCAACCATTCGGATCTGGCCTGATGTCACGTTTTCCACTCTTATTGAGCTTTATAGCGAAATGATCGGGCTGTTTGGCTTACAACACGAGTCGTGGTACTATCATGAGCTTTTGGACTACGTCACATCTCTCACGGACCGTAAGGTTGTTCTCACGGGTCACTCCATGGGCGGAGGAATTGCGCGTCTTGTTGGCTCCATCGTTGGGACGACCTCAGTTACTTTCTCACCGCCAGGGTTTGTCCAAAGCTACAGCAAATTGATCCACCATATCGGTGGCATGTCGATGAAGGTTGACCGCGCAAGCCTGCACCATCGAAACTTTGCAGTTGTGCCCGAATATGACCCGATTACCATGATTGACGCTCAAGCTGGTATGACCCAGAAGATTTCATGTGATACCCCACATCTCTCGATGCAATTGTCTTGCCACATGCTTGAAGGAACGCTCTGTAACTTGGTTGAGCACTGTGGCTCGGCTAGGCGTCGGATTTCGTCGTGCCTTTTCGAGCACAACATCGCTGGAGCCACGGAGGACATGCTTCCCAGAGTGCTTGCAACCATATCCAAGCCCGAAATTTACGTTTCGTTTGCCGTGATGGTATCGATTGCACTGTCCATGTTTCTTCGACGCCACCATCGCAAGATGCGTACGCCACTTTCGTCTCCATCTCATCGCAGCAGAAAGAAGAGCAATTCTCCGAGTCGCTTTCACAGCTCAAAGGGAAATTTGCAACCTCCACATCCATCCCTATACGTTCGCCGTAACTCCATTATTTAGTTTAGATAGAAGTACATATTTCCTTGCACGATGATTTCATCTCTTACTGCCGATAAATAAATCTGGAAGAGAAATTGAGAGTTGGTCACGTTCTCGAACGTGCCGCTGTCGCTCCTTCGGTACCTGTTTCAATCTGTAATTTTGCGGTGCTCGAGCGCCTTGAACATTTTCCATTCGGTCGCCCTCTCTTTCGTCGGAACCAAGGAAACCTCCAACAAAAGCTGGCAAATTGGTATTCTCATTGTGGCGTTGCCTCCGTTCTTCTCGAAGCATACGCTGCTTTCGAAGACGCTCTCTCTCAACAGCTTGCAGCTCCGCACGAATTTTTTCGGCATGGTTGAGTCTAATTTCCGTCAAATTATTGTCTTGTGGAAACGGATGGAGGGGTTCGCGCTGATCAATTGGAGGAAGGGCATTGCGGGGTAATGCTGTCTTGGATATTTTCCCCTTCCTCCTTGTTGCAGATTCTCGCGCCGAGCTTGCTCTGCTACTGCATATGCTTACTTCGTGCTCTAACTGATTGGACGCTCCACGCTGACATAATGCTGGCAAGTTCCTAGTGGTCCGTTCATGTTGTGTAATTCCAACGGAGAGGATATCTGGTAGGGCTTGAATCTCATCATCTTCATGCCGGGTGTGCTGTGAAAGCTCTTTCAGCACAACACGTGCGTTTGCTACTCTTAGCTTCATTGCCCTTGGGCCTTGAACATTCACGCACTGCTGCTGAAGTCCCATCACTGTGAATGAGACAGTTGGCGATGGTGCTGCAGTTTGTGGCTTGAGCTTGGACTCAATAGTGTGCTGCATTTCACCCTTTTTGGTCTTCTTCTGCAAGTACTGCAAACCAGGGACCAGTATTTTACCACACCCAGGAAACGGACATTCGTATACTTGAGACAGAATAGACCTAGCGAGACAACTTTCGTGGAAAATATGCTATGGACATCACAAGTCGTATTAGATAAAAATCCAATCCAACACCGGCGGAATGTACGTACCCCGCACAAAGTCGAGTGGAGAGCAGCTTTCATTTGGAGACTTTGAGCACAGAGTGAGCACGTCGTGCCTGATACGCCAAACGATTTAGCGCTTTCAGCATTAATTTTTGTTCCTGAAATCACTTTCACAAGATATTCTTGTAGGGGGCACTTGTCGCCATGGTCCAGTTGCAACAACACATCGTAGTCATTCGTTGAGAGCTCTCGCGTTTCCAAGTCACGTATAATATCCGAGCTAATAGCTGCTCGGGGCTGATTTTCACGTAATGCTGGGATCCATGGATCCAGAACATTGTGCTTCAGCACAAATGCATGGCTCATGTGGGCATTCGACTTAAAACACCGCGCGCACAGGTCAACATTCTTGCATTGGACGCATCGATATCGTTCGCATCGAATTGGCTTCGTCTTGCATTTTCTGCATGATGCGCCTTTATGGACATTTGGAGCTCTGTTCGCAGCATCGATCTCTTTTCGAAGTGCTGTCAGCGCTTCGCCGCCCCAGTCCTGTCGACATAGCGGGCATATGATATTCTCTTTTGATTGCCGCCGACTCTCACCAAATACTTTCATACAGTCAATATGAAAATTGTTTCCACACCTGCAGTCAAATCACCACGACAGAATTACCATCTCCAACTATAACACTAAAACAGTACATGCATGCACCCTTTGCGGCAGAAAGTGAGAGGTTGGTCATCTTCCATGTCCTCCTGACAGATAGCGCACACTTCTCCCTCCACCAGCTCGTGTCTTTCAACGTCACCATCTCCTGGTTCACTGGCTGTAGATTCCTCTTTTCGTCTCTTCATGTACGGCTTCGGCACCGGCTTCGACTTCTCCCTATACCCTCCCCGAAGTAACATTTCGATCTGTAGTATTAAACATTAGTATTAATATGCACTGGAATGCCGTCATTAAAGCTAGTTCCCTTTACCTCAGAATCAATTAGCGACTTCTGCCACACAATGGGCGTCGTCGCCGGTACGCGAAGGACTTTCAGCATGACGAACAGGATATGGATACATATGTCGGCTGTGCCGCAGCTACACGTCTGTAGTGACCCGATCAGCACCTTGTGCTTCTTTTCACAGTTCTGCTCCTGGATCTACAACAGTTATAATATAATAGCGCAGAATTACAACTCTGAAGCTACTTAAACGAGCGCCGTTGCACAATCTCACCACGTAGGATGTGGGTCCAGTGGTCTGCACGAGGTACATAGTGGTGTTGAGCGTCTGCTCGATGCACGCCGCCACCTCCTCCGACGCCTTCGTCCGGTACGGCACCAGTCGATTCATCGCTTCTCCAAAGAAATTGACGAGTGATGGTCACTTCAACTTCCAAAATCCCGTGGGATTATAGCCCGCGGGTTTTCACATTTGACCCGCGGGTCTCTCTATGCCAAGTGGCGTCACTTCACAACACGCATCACGCAGTAAGGGAGACCGAACCATGAACGATCCGCTGGAATGGTACTACGAGATCCCCGTAGTGTCGCGACTGTATCTCACAGGTTCCTTCCTCACGACCACGGCTTGCGCGCTGGACCTCGTGTCGCCATTCTCACTCTATTTCAACTTTAACCTCATCTTCTTCAAGGGACAAGTACGTGCAATCGAAACTTGAGAGATTTACATGAACACTGATGCTATTTTACGTGTATTGCTACATGAAATAGGTATGGAGACTGGTGACCAACTTCATGTTCTTCGGGCTCTTCAGTCTTGACTTTCTTTTCCACATGTACTTCGTGTAAGTATTTCCTGAAAACGGTTTGTTTGCCAATTCCTTTACGGCAAATTGCTGACTATAATGTCTGCTGCATTGCTACGAGAAGCGTCCGCTATTGCAGATTACTAGAGGAGGGGTCTTTCCGCGGTCGGACAGCGGACTTTGTGTACATGCTACTGCTGGGCGCTGTGGTTATGATCGTACGTCGGCCTGGGTTTGCAACAGGACACGTGGAGGTGCTGATAGGTGTTGTGTGCTTTAACCTGTTACAGTTAGTGGCTCCTTTCGTGAACATTCATTTCCTGGGGTCGTCCCTGACGTTCATGATGGTGTACCTGTGGGGTCGGCGTAACGAACACGTTCGGATGAGCTTCCTGGGCCTGTTCCCATTCACGGCCCCGTACCTGCCCTGGGTGCTCTTTTCCTTCTCGATTCTGCTGGGAAACAGTGCCACGACGGATTTGATCGGTATTATTGTTGGACATATCTATTATTTTCTGGAAGGTGAGCAGCAGATCGCAATCGATTCTTTGGAAGACGTGACGTAGCATCTAACGCTGTGTGATGAACCTGTTTCAGACGTGTACCCTACTATTGCTAGCATTCGTGGCTGGAAGACCCAGCGACCGCTTGCAACTCCTCGCATCATGTAAGTCTATGGTTGATGCAGTATTATCAGTATCTTCTGAGATGACAGCATTCTTACTACTGTTGTTGTTTTTCATCTGTGCAGCCGCTACTTGTTTGACCCGCGCCCTGTTGCTGTTGACGGCGAACAAGTGATCGATGACTTCGGTAACAATGACCACCCTCATATGGAGTAAGCAGGATATTGGTTGAAGCAAAACAAGACAAGTTGTTTCCTGTGTCAAACTGTGCTGTTATCGGGGATGCAAAGACCTTTTCTGTCTCAATTGGTAAAGCTGATAATTAGATAAACTGTTGTGGTTTGTGCCAAGCTAACCGTAGAACACCTACGATCAGGAAAAGCTGTTTCGACCTGGTTTTGCTTCGTTCGCAAAACCTAACAGTGACTGAGAGAGCGCTGCTGGCATAGATATACTGTTCTGTGCAGTGGATGAGGTGGAAAACGTCCTGTACGCTTTGATCACCACGCTTCGCTGGCCGCCATCAACGGAATGTGCGAGTTACGAGCTTCGGGCACTTGCATCATCATCAACAACGAATGCCTGTCGTTTTCCTCCAGATCGTCCTCAGGGAAGTCTCCACGCGGAGTGGAGTTGGCACTAGTATCCGGCGACTTCTTCTGCGTCGCAGCGGGTGCATCCGCATTGGGCAGCGTGTGGTTATTGGAGACAGCGCGTCTTAGAAGCGTCGGCATTCCCATAACAAAACGCGAAGCAGTGTTGATCGCTGACGCCTGGTGCTGAGGTGCAGACTCGTGTACTTCGTCCTTATTGCTCACGTCCGTCTCGCTGTTGCTTTTGCTTTTAGTCTCAGGCGAGTCAAGCGGGCAGTTAGACGTTGAATGTACTGGCGACAGCATCGGCTTCGAATGCGTCTTGTCCTTGGACGTTGTCCTGATGCGCATCAGCGACGGGATACCAAATTTCCGGCCCTGATTCGACGCCGACTTGGTGTCCTCCTTCTTCACAGAAGACTCAGTGCTGGACCTTAACAGCGAAGGAACAGTTGGTGCACGGTCGACGTTAGCCTTGGTCTCCTCCGTTGCAGTAGCTGAGGCGCCCCCGCTGTTGCGCTTCAGTGCCGTCGGGAGCTTAGTGACCGTAGACAAGTTGCTCTTGATCTTGGAGGCTGCAGACGCCGCGGCAGCCGAGGAAGCCGTTGCGGAACGTCGCAGTAGCGGCGTGGAGAACATGCGTCGCTTCATCTTCACCATGGGGTCTGCTTCGTCGTGCGTCGCCTGATTCTGCCCGGCGTCTTCTGTACTTCGTGTCGATTGGTCTAACGAGTTGTGCGCTGTCGAAAGTCGCTGCTGTTGCTCTTGTGTGTCGCTTCCTGGCGAGTGAAGCGGGTCGAGCGTCAACATCGGACTGTTCTCGTGTGGAGCGGGCATCTTGTAGCGTTTGACTCGCTTTACGTCGCTTTGTATTGGTGCTGCCGGTCTCTGCACGTGCCCTTCCTGCTCTTCTTCTCGGCTTTTCCTAAGCTTTAGAACGCCACAAATCGCACACTGCGCGAGCGACGGAGCCTCAGAGGGTCTTCTGCCAAGTGAATTGAAGAGTGTGGACTGCACAGTGAAGGCGTTCTCTCGACGCTCGAAGCAATAGTGAAACCAACTGAATTACGTAGCGGTTAGGACAGGCCGCCTCGCCTTTTCCGACACCCTAGTGGTCAAACTGGCCAGCACCAACGAGATCCGAGCACGAAAGATGGAGACGGTAGTGCAAACTGGTACAGTTGGCTGACTGCCCGCTGCTCCACGCAGTGCTCGTATGCAGGCTGCCATCCATACCGTGTGCTGCAGCGCCACCTGTGGGGCAAAAGAAATGTAGGTGGAGCCCGGCTCTATATAAAAGCACCGGCGAAAATCACATGTCAACCTTGGCTTGAATGTTCATGCTGCAAATCGACCGTTGTGAACTTTTGTTACAGATAGAAACGACCACCCGACGCTGTCGGCCATTGTTGAAGTGACCTGTAGACGACCAAATGGCGCCAGAGCGGAAAACGATTTCGTCGCCGAGTCTGGTTGCCAGCAGGAACCCCAGCTTCAGCAGGCACGCCATGTGACGCGTGAGCCAACGTCCTCGTCGAGTAAAACGTTCACGACGCCGCGCCATCTGCCGAACGGCCTCGCTTACAGGCTCCGTGTCAGGCACGAAATTTGCACGCTGGCAATCAATGCTGCTTGGTCTCCGGCTCGCTGATTACCACCTTGAGGCGATTGCTAGGTGACGCTCTGGATATTGTCGAGCGTTGGTTGCGCGTCAGAAGTTGCAGAACTCACGTCTGGCCGCGTCATTGTCCAGCGGCGGTGTCTCCTCGCTCGAGCTCGGGTAGTCGTCGAAGTTGGTCGTGTCGCCGGCGCAAGTCACGTTGGGGATGAATGGGGCTGCTACTTGCCGCCGCGGGACGGAATCCCAGTCCACGTTCTCAAACCACACATGCTGCTTAATTGCGCCGACCTCGCTCAGTCGTTTGCCTGGATCGCACTGCAACATACCGCGGAGCAGATCCTTCAACGTGCTTTGCATGTACCGCGGCCAGTAGATCTTGCCCGAAAGAATGCGGTTGTACAGCTCAAAGTGCGACTCGTTCTTTCGCGACGTAAATGGCGGCGACCCGCTCACCAATTCGTACACCACACAAGCGAACGCCCACCAGTCCACGATACGAGTATAATTGCGTGCTTGGTGAGAGAGCGTAAGCTGCTCGGGTGCCAAATACTGCGGTGTCCCCACACTTGATGACGTTCGTTCATTTGGGTTGCGAAGCTGCTTCACGAACCCGAAATCCACGACCTTGACGTGTCCCCTTGCATCCAGCAAAATATTCTCAGGCTTTAGATCGCGATATATGAGGCCATTCTCATGACAGCATTCAATGAATACGAGGAGTTCTGTGGCGTAAAATTTGGCTTCGTCGTTGGATAGACGTCCAACAGCATGGAGGCGATGGAAAAGCTCGCCACCTGGGACGTACTCCATCAGGAAATGCACGTGGGAAGATGTGGCCAAACTCCCGAAAAACTTGACCGTAAACGGATGCCGAATTGAAGTCATTTTTTCCATCGCATCACGCTCGGCTTCAAGTTGCGGGATCATCTTTTTCACGATCACGTCCTTCTTCTTTACCGACTTGAGGATGTAGTAAAGGCTCGAGCGTTTATGGCGGACCAACCGCACCTTACCAAGCATCCCGGTGCCTACGATATCCAGCAGCTCGAAGTAGTTTTCCACGCTAAAGGGCTTTGGCGGCATATCGAGTTTTGTGCCAATCCAAGGTACATCGTCCCCTGGTGTGTCGCTCTGAGCGTCTGTAAGCTCACCATATTTGTAGGGACAACTTGACGCGGAATCGATAGACGCTGCGCCACCCATGAGCACTTTACGTCTCGGGATGAGACCGCACTCATCTACTTTGCAGTGACGGACTGGACTTGATCTTGATCCAGGAATCGTTTCATCAATGCTGGTCGGCAACCTCAAAATACGACGCAAAAAATAGAGACGAACCTGTTATCTAACAGGTTAGACATCAAGCTCCGTTCTTTGATTAACGTGACTGTAGGTTAGCTCATGTACAACACCGGATTTGGAAATGCAGCGCGATATTAGGACACGGGAACTTCAGTTGTCTAGGAGTCAGTTGTCGCGACCGGGAACGGGTGGGCTTCCGTGTTGAAAACGATTTCGTCCAAAGCCAGCATCGAGTCATCTGAAAAAAGCAGGAATAGATACTTGAGCGTCTCGGCGATGAAGAAGCTCTCCATTTCGTTCCGGAAGCCAATGTGAATAGGGCCCTTGGCCACGTTACCAATGCTTGCATACCCGCCGCGCTCTAATCGACAATTTTTTTCAAACGCCTTCATGATTTCACGCCCGTACTCACGATACTTCTCATCCTTCGTGACGCGATATAATACCATCAGACTCTCCACTGTTTCAGGACGTAAGAGGTTGAAGGCGTCGGTCGCACTGACGAGCAAATCCTCCTCGACGTTTTCCTTCATGTTGAAGTACATGATCTCAGGGGCAAGTTTAGCCTCCATCTGAGCATACATTTGGTAGCAGGTCTCCATGAGCTGCTTCGCCAGTGTAAGGTGCTCTTCGGGCATTCCGTTATGGTACCCCAGTGCCAGCATTCCGGGAACAAAGCACACCAAATGGTCCATCTTAGGCTCAAACTTGCCGTAGACAAGCTCGCCGATGAACACAAAGTTGTTGGGTTTTGATTTGCCCAGCAGCTTGTCCATGATACCATCCACTGCAATCATATACTGCGTCTTAAACTTGTCATCCTTCTTGCCTGACAAAAGCCACTGTGAATGCAACACACCCACACCGCACAAAATTAATATCGAATGTACGTTCAGACACTATGTCAATCATCCTGTACCTGCTTCAGTAGGTATTCATAGTAGCTGTCTCCGTTAGCACCCATTGTGATTTTAGACGTGGTGATTTTTCCGCTCTGCTGATTGATTTGAACTGGCAACAGACCGTTGTTATACTTCTCCTCCACTTGCTTGGCAAGCTGAATTCATAAAAAAAAACTGTTGATTAGTTTTTGTCACCAACGACCCACATTCCAACCGGGCGTACCGAGTCCGAAATGCGCTCAACCTGCTCTTGGTACTTCGGGTATCGGGTTAGTCGAGCAAGATACTTAAACTCCATCTGCAGCGTCCCAACTTCCGCTAGTGAAGGAGCCGCACGTGTTCGCTTCGTCTGTTATCGTTTTCGCAATATTGTCATCAGGACCTCATTTCCCCCCTCTGCATGTATTCTACTTGGTAACGTACCACAATATCGTAGTCCTTGGCAGGAATACCGTGCTCATACACATCAAACGCCGGAGACAAAGCCATCCCCAGCTTATTCGCAATGGTCAGCAGGTGCACATGCCCTGACATATAGTACGACGACAGCAGACCTCCCATCAAGCGAATGGTTGTCTCGAAGAAGCTGATGAATCCACTGAGGAAGATTCGCCGCTCCATATTATTGGCCACCCATTCACTCGCTCGGTCGAACTCATCGAACATACCAACAAGATATAGTGTGTCCAGCGCATCTACAAGCGTCAGTGCCATATCATGATCCGGCAGTCCCGTGCCCTTGTACGTCTTAACGTTGAGAGAGTCATGACCGTACGCGTACTCCGAGTATCCCTTCCAGGCCCATTGCACCATATCCACCACTTGCTTCTGGTCTTCATTATGCAATGCCGGGTCGTAAGGTGCTCGCCTCCGCTGTTCCTCCTCATGCGTTGGATCACTTGCCGGTGGTTCAAACACGAACGTGTCCACTACCGGTGCCGGCTCAGGCGTATCCGCTGCATGCTCGATACGACGTAAGTTGTTCATCCAGCCATTGTCAGGCTGCTTGTCCGTATTGCTGCGTTGCGTCCCCACAATACTGGAGCTCCAGAAGACCCACTGGGCGATGATCCCGACACAAAGCAAGCCTAGCAACAGTCGCAGCACCAGAACCGTGGACAGCGAACGGGGCGACGAGAAGGAGCGAGTACTACCACTTCGGCTGTAACTCTTGGTAGGGAACTGTTGCGTTACCAAGGGGGCCATCGGCGGCTCGCGAGCGTTGCTAAGTCGACGTGCACGCGGCTCCATGATGACGTCTATTGTTGAGGGGAAATGGCACTGACTGACTAGTCACTATTGAAAGTCATTATTACGGGGTTGTATTTTTGTATTTTTGTTTTTGGATGGACGGATGAGAAATGCGGGCAGATGACGAGGAACAACTTGTTTATGCGTGTCAATTGAGAGCTTGCTGGGGTCTGTTGGGCTGGGTGAGGGGCAGAGGAAACTCTGGTCTCTGCGTGGTCCAATGCCTCGGCGAGTTCCTTGAGAAAACGACGAGTGAGCGATCCGGGTCTTAGCGATCGGGATCCTGATGCCCCACTTACGTATTGTCTGTCTGTACATGTAGTACCCTACTGGTTGTGCTAGTCAAGAGTGCTTCATGATCAGGATGAAGAAGCACAATGTGATGAGCGTCAGCAACAAGAAGATGCAGCGTTCGGGTCTCGTGTTGCGCTGGTATTTCTCGGCCCGTTCGAGCTGGCCCAGTCCTGATCGCATTCTCTCGACAACCTGGCAATAGCGAGGCAAACAGATGGAGTTAGGTGAATTAGCTACCAGTTTCTTCTCTCGGTGATTGGGGTACCTGCTCCATGTTGTAGTCGATCCGGTCGATGAGCGTGCCTTGGTCGATCACCATCTCTGCTACCTCCTCGAACATGGTTGCTAGTGTCGCGACGGACTTGGCAATTCGTTGGATTTCAAGATCTCGAGTCCTGATATCGTACTCCGTGCGGTCCATTGCGATGGCAGTGGCCTTGTTGCCGAATCCGAAGCTTTCGCCTGGGATTCCAGCCCCCTTTTCCATTGCATCAACGTCGAATATCTCGCTCCCGAACTTTTGCAGCTGCAGACGCTGGAGGTACTCGCGCTGACGTGTTCGGAACTGAATCGATATATCCTGAAGACGACCTGCTATTGCACGCTGTGTATTCAGCCGCACGAGACGGTCTGCTGGAGATGGACTGGGCTCGCCTCCAACGAACGCGTTGGTGATTTTCTTCAGTGATCGATCGGCTTTGTGGAACAATGCAGTAATTTCTTCAGTGAGGCAATTGATCTCACGCTCTTGTTGTGCCTCCGAGTCATCAAAACGGATCATCAGTCTTCGAGTATGCAGCAGCTGCAAATATTCCACTGCATCAACGGACACCATCACGACCACAACAAAACACATCATTAGTGGAGGACGTCACGCTCCAAGACCAAGCATTTCACCAAGATTGTACATTTGGCGTGTAATAAGCGAATGGACTCGTCCGCGCTGTCTGCAAAACGTGTCCACTCTGGCTTGTGGATGTCACCGTGTCCCGCCCCAGGAAGCACACCTGCGTCTTGCAACAGCGCCTTCTCCATTGCGTGGGACTTGTGTCTCTGCGAAAAGTATAACCATATCCAAGTCAACATCCTGATGGTGATTGCCACTCCGACGTCTCCATTCTGGTACCTGCTTGGAAAGGAACAACGCGCCTAGCAGCGGCGAGCTGTCCAGTCGTGGCCGCATCTGGAAGCGCAAGTTGCGCTTGCGCAGGTTCGTTCGTCGCTCGAGGAAGCGAGCGGTAAGATCGCGATGCGCCATGCTCCTTTTCACTTTGTCAAGATTATCAGAAGATCTTAAAACGTCGCGGAGCGATCTTAATTTTCCGGTTTTACAGCCAATCATTGGCATGCAACATCCAAAGTGTCGGTTGCCAAGGGACCTTCATTCCTGCTGTTCATTCCGCATCGATGGCGGACGTTCCTGGTGGTGTCATGGGCTCGGCGCCTCCGCCACTGCGCTGGAGCAAGCTTGAGGCGGTGGCCAGACGCAATGGAGAGACACCGACCCGCCGCTCGGGCCATTCGTTGTCCATTGTGGGCTCCAGCGGCTATTTGTTCGGCGGTTGTGACTATGCGGAACCTCCTGGACCGACAAGCGACTTATTCGCACTTAAGATAAACGCGAATGCCCCCAGCGAGTGGGAGCGACTGCGTTCGCCTCTAAGTGGTGCGTGGCCTCCTCCCAGATGGAAACATTCAGCGACGGTGGTTGACAACAAGATATACGTATTCGGCGGCTTTCACAGCAGCTCCTCGAGGTTCAACGACCTTTGGATCTTCAATCCCATCACATTGGACTGGAGCCAGTCTGGGGCTGTTTCGGGAAGTGCTAACAACCATCGGGCCAGTGTGGCCAAGCCCGTGGCGCCAACACTGCCAGCGCCAAGAGGAGCTCATTCGGCCGTTGCCATTAGACGCGTTATTTACGTTTTCGGGGGATATGGAGGTACAGGCTACGGCAGGAAAGACTTCGACGACCTGTATATGCTGCGGACTGATGACTTGACGTGGAGCAAAGTCACATGCAAAGGCAAACCACCTGAAAAGCGAGCTGGGCATCAAGCTTGCGCTGTGGATGATCTGATGCTGGTGTGTGGAGGTTGGAACAGTGTAGCCCAGTTCAATGATTTGCATATTTTCGACTCGACAGTGAACTCGTGGACTCTTGTGGAAGGTACACATATGGCTACGACACTGCCTAGGTGGAACCACGCTTGCTGCGCGGTGTTAGCTATTCCACATGCAAAAGTTTTCGTTTTCGGTGGTGTCGTTGGAGAAGCCAACAACTACAACGCACAAGGCAGTTACATGAACGATTTGAGTATCCTTGACACGGGTGACATGAGCTGGAGTATTCCAGAGATTGAGGGCGCTCCACCATGTGGGCGAAGTGATACAACATTAACCTACGATGACAAAGGAAGCCGTCTAATTGTGTTTGGTGGCTGGGCTAATGTATGGCTCAATGATATCTTCTACCTAGATGTAAGCTGTGTCGTCGGTCCTCCATACGGCATTACTGGCATATTCCCTGACTTCGGACCGATTACAGGAGGCACGGCCTTAGTCATTGAAGGCATTGATTTTGTCAACAAACCAGTGAGTATCAGATTCTCGTGTCGAAAAGGATCGGTGGATGTTCCTGGGGAATATGTCAACGACCACACGCTAAATGTGGTTGCGCCAGACTTCACTGCGTACCCTGCTGGTGATGTCCAGGTCCGCGTGGCACTACAGGGTGACTCGTTCACGACGACTTTCCAAACATACAACTATTTCTCGGTCACGTATGCGCCATTATGTTTTGCATATGGGCCAGGTGTACTATCGGGCGGGGCTAGCGGAGAACCAACATGCTTTATTATTCAGGCCAGAGATGCCCAACGTAACTTAAGGGCTCGTGGTGGAGATGAGTTTATCGTCGAAATATCCCTTGAAGATTCAGACCCAATGTTCTTGCCGACGTTGCAGATTCAAGACCTTCTAAACGGCAAGTACTTGGTAAGTTATACGGTTCCTAGCCCCGGGGATTATCAAGTTCGAGTTGAATTCCAAGGTACTTTTGGTGGCAGTGCAGGAACAATTCGTGGCTCTCCCTACACGGCTACGTTTGACGACATTGTTACTCGTGAAATGAACTTGATGACCGGAAAACTGGTACTGGATCAAGTATTGTATGATTTACAAGTACTGCAGCAATCAACACGAGAATGCAACATTGGGCTGGAACAACCTTTGTCAGATCCGACCTGGACACCTGAGCAAGTTACGGCCGCGTTAATTGGATTGAAAGAGCATGTGTTCATGGTTGAAAAACGTGGAGAAGCGATTTCAGTATCGATTGAAGAACTCCGAGCTGAGATAGCGTTTCTTAAAGATGCAGGGATCGTGGTGACAAAGGAGTTGGATATACTGATAGCGATCGAAGTGGCTTGGGGGGAGGTACTGAAGAAAGTTCCGGCTGCAAGCAATCGTATTGCGCCATTAATTTCGACGCAAAACTTAAAGTTCCGTGACGAAGTAGCTGCCTACATGGAAGAGCTGCAAGCAAAAGAGGCCCAGCTGAAGTCTAAGGATTTCTGGAACTTTTCAGTTGGCGTTAACGCTGCAATTACACTGATTACTGAAGAGCAGGCTAATGCAGAAGTGGATGGACGAGTTTTCAAGCAGAAGAAGCACATCGCTGAAATCTTGGAGTGCGAAGATTTAATGGAGCCCTGCTCTGCCGTGTTGACATCCATTCAGCGCACTCTTGCACATGGCCACCAGATGTGGGAATCCATCACAGAGGTGACGAGGAAAATTGATCTTTCGCGAGAAATTCCATGGAGCATGATCGATGGTATCGTATTGGAAGAAGAGGCTAAGGCATTTCTAGCGCTGGTAAAAGCCACCCATAAAGATATCCGGGATTGTGATGCATTCAAAAAGTTCGAACGACTCGTAAAAGACTTTCTCAGCACGTGTCCACTTTTTCAGGCTCTGCGGCATCCATCCATGCGAAGGCGACATTGGCAGAATCTCATTGCAGTCTCTGGGAAAACTTTTGAGTGCCCTGATGATAATCCTTCGATGAAATTTGCGGACATTTTGGCGCTGAACTTGCATGAGTTTCAGCGCGACGTTGAAGAGATTACGGATCGAGCTCAGAAGGAGGCCAAACAAGAATCCATCTTGCTAGAACTTGAAAGCCGTTGGTCTAGCATTTGTTTGGCGATGACACCTTATAAGGAAACAGCAGTGCCGTTACTGTACATGGTGGAGGACGATGTCGAAATGTTGGAGTCTGATCAGTTGCTTATCCAAGGAATGTCATCAGGGCGGAATAGCTTCTTTCAAGAGCAGACACAGCAATGGCGATCAAAGCTTATGCTTGTTTCCGACATTGTTGGAGCCGTGCTGGACATTCAACGATCATGGTCGTATCTTGAGCCTCTTTTTATGCAATCAGAGGAGGTTAAACAGGAACTCCCTGACGAAGCCGCTAGGTTTGAAGATGTGGATGAACTCGTTCGGCAAACGCTGCAGAGCATGTGGTCTCAAGATCCACCAGGAAATGTATTATTGGCCAGCCAGCTTCCTGGGCTGCTCGATTTGCTTAACGATCTTCGTGCGCGATTGGAGAAGTGCCAACAAGCGCTCAAAGAATATCTCGACTCAAAGAGACGGATGTTCCCTCGCTTCTATTTCATTTCAGAAGCTGATTTGCTTGACATCTTATCTAATGGCAGCAATCCACAGAAGGTCATGGTTCACCTTGAGAAGGTGTTCCTGGCTACACATACACTGCTGCTCGAAAAAGAAAACAACGGATCCGTCAGCTCTATCGTGGCTACTCACTTCATTTCTAACGACTCCGCAAAAGAAAATATCGCGTTTGAGAATAAGGTCCATCTGGAAGGAAAGGTGGAGCTCTACATGCAGACAATATTGGAGTCTATGCAACTCACATTGAAGGGTCATGTGACTCGTTCAATCACTCGTTTTCCAGAACAAAACCGTGTGGACTGGCTGTTGCAGAAGCTCCCGTCAGCTAGCGAAGGAACTGTACCAAAGGATAACATGGACGCTGCTCAAGTTGCTCTGCTTGTCGCTGGAATTGAATACGCAAGAAGTGTTGAAAGTGCTTTTGAGTTGTTATCCAAGAGCCATGCGACAGCCATGAAAGAGCTTCTGGAGAAAATCGTGATTCAGCTGAATGACCTGATCAAGTTGACTCAAACTAACTTACCCAAAGGAGATCGTCAACGGACAATGTGCATGATTACGATGGATGCGCATTCGCGAGATATTGTCCAAAAGCTGCTCTATGAAGAAATCACCACGCCTAGCTCCTTCCTTTGGCAGTCGCAGCTAAAACAGCGGCGCTCGGATCATCAAAACCACAATTACCTGGAAATCTGTGACGCAACCTTTGACTATGGTTTTGAGTACTTAGGCAATGGCCCGAGGCTTGTCATCACTCCTCTAACTGATAGGATCTACGTTACGGCTACCCAAGCTCTTCACATTCAAATGGGATGTGCTCCTGCTGGACCTGCTGGAACCGGGAAAACGGAAACGACAAAAGACCTGGCAAATATGGTCGGCAAGATTTGCTACGTATTTAATTGCTCTCCTGAAATGGACTACAAGAACCTGGGAAACATATTCAAGGGATTGGCTAGTGCAGGTGCATGGGGATGCTTTGACGAATTCAATCGACTTGCCCCGGAGGTCCTATCTGTTTGTTCTGTTCAATTTAAAGCAGTCTGCGATGGGATTCGAAGTGAAAGCGATCAGGTTGTGATAGAAGGCGATTCGGTGAGACTCGACCCCACTTGTGGCACCTTTATTACGATGAATCCTGGATACCTCGGAAGATCAGAGCTCCCGGAAGGCTTAAAAGCATTATTCCGACCTATCACAGTTATGGCACCTGACCTTGTCCTGATCTGTGAGAATATGCTGATGGCGGAAGGGTTCCGAGAGGCCAAATTACTAGCTGCAAAGTTTTTCAGTTTGTATTCACTGCTTCGAGAGCTCCTTTCAAAGCAAGATCACTACGACTGGGGTTTACGAGCAGTGAAGAGTGTGCTTGTCGTAGCTGGAGCCTTCAAACGCGCCGAGTCGAAACTCACGGAGCAAGAAATTCTCATGCGCTCTTTGCGAGATTTCAACCTACCAAAGATCGTCAAGCAAGACCTCCTTGTTTTTAATGGTCTGCTTAGCGACCTCTTCCCCAACTTAAACCAGCCACGAAAAGTTGATGAAGTGATGGAGAAATACGTACATGTAGCGTGTGAAGATCGCGGGCTTTGGCCCCATGAGCAGTTCCGACTTAAAGTCATTCAACTGGAAGAATTGGTAGCAATCCGTCACTGTGTCTTCATAATGGGGCCTCCGGGGAGTGGTAAGACCGAGTGCTGCGAGACTTTAGTCGCTGCTCGAAAGAAAAAAGGTGAGGATTACGTGACAAAGGTAATTGATCTCAACCCAAAGGCGGTTTCTACTGAAGACCTTTACGGCTATATGGTGCTCGGGACACGGGAATGGAAAGATGGTCTTCTGTCCAAGATAATGCGTGACGTGGCCAGTGGTTCCGTCACAGACACTCGCCCAAAATGGATTGTATTGGATGGAGATTTGGATGCTAACTGGATTGAGTCGATGAATTCTGTGATGGATGATAATAAAATGCTGACACTTGCGTCAAACGAGCGCATTCCCCTCAAGCCAAACATGCGGCTTCTTTTCGAGATTCGAGATCTCAAATACGCGACCCCCGCCACTGTGTCCCGTGCAGGTATTCTTTACATATCTGACGATGATGGCTTTCAGTGGAGGTCGTTTTTGGCGAGTTGGGTAGCAACTAAAGGTACGTCAGTTCAGCAACGCACGGCATTGGGGGAGGCTATGAACAAGTACATCGACCCTATCATTTCATTCATTAGGCAGTGTTGCAAGACTATCGTGCCGATACAAGACATTACCATGGTGCAGACGTATCTTTATTTTCTTGACGCGATTTTGGACGTTGAAACCTTGCGGGACTTTAAGAAAGTGGATATTCTGAGCGGATTTATCTCGGTGTGGGCCTTTGGAGCACCACTCACTATTACCGATGACGGAACTGACTACCGAAAACTATTTAGCGAGTGGTGGCGCAGTGAGTTTAAACACATCAAGTTACCAGCTCGTGACACTGTGTTCGACTATTGGCTTGACCCTAACACGTTTTCCTTCGACACCTGGCGGGCATCGCCATACTTTAAGGCGATTCACTTCGATGGATCTGTATCAATGTCGTCGGTTACAGTACCCACGCCCGAGACAGCCTCGATTACGAGCTGGATGAATATTATGGTTCGTGAAGAGCGTCCGTTCATGCTGTGTGGTAATGCTGGCACGGGTAAGACCCAGTTGGTTCAGGGATTGCTCAATAACCTGGATGGACGGGTCTCTGGAGCTGTGTCTTCTTCTACACCATCAACGATGTCATCCATTGCTGCTGCCAAAGGCCCTGCAACAAGCATGAGTATCAATTTCAACTACTACACCAATGCTCACGCACTACAAGTCATACTCGAGTCGAAGCTCTCGAAGCGAGTTGGATCAACGTTTGGTCCTACCGTTGGAGATCAGTTGATATACTTCCTGGACGATCTGAATCTACCTCAAGTCGATTCCTATGGTACTCAGAGCGCGATTGCGTTGCTTCGCCAATATTTGGATTACGGGCACTGGTACGATCGGGCCAAATTCTCGCTGAAACAGATTGTAAATGTGCAGTTTTTAAGCTGTATGAACCCTAATGCCGGCAGTTTCAGCATTAACCCACGTCTCCAACGTCACTTCGTCACGTTTGCCCTGCCTCAACTTAGTGCCGCAAGTTTGCAGGTTATCTACACAACGTTCTTGGAAGGTTATGTAGCAGATTTCGTTGAAGATATCCGTAAAATGGCGCAGCCAATTCTCAAAGCAGCGCTTAGTCTCCACGTACAGATTTGCAGTACTTTTCGTAAGACGGCTGCCAACTTTCACTATGAGTTTAATATTCGGCACGTGGCGAACGTATTTCAAGGGCTATTGATGGCAAAGCCACCGACATTTGAAGACGCTCTCAAATTTGCGCTGCTTTGGATACACGAGTCCTCACGCGTATATGGGGACCGCCTTGCCTCGACGCAAGACCAAGCCAAATTTACATCTATTGTGCAACAGCAAGCACGGAAGTGCTTTCCTGCTCTCAATTTTATGCGCTACTTCTCTCCTGTGTCGTCTGGCTCCGAAACCAGCAACGAATCATCTCTACTTCATATTGATCCAATTTTGTTTTGCCATTTTGCAAATGGTTTGCGTACCAACGAATACGATCAAGTTGTCTCGTTGCAAACGCTGCATTCAACTGTTGATGAAGCGCTGGCGGAACATAACGAGCTGAACGCGAAGATGGACTTGGTGTTGTTTAAGGACGCACTCGAACATATCGCGCGCATTGTGCGCATTATTTCAAACCCATCGGGTCATGCACTTCTTGTCGGTGTTGGTGGAAGTGGCCGTAAGTCGTTGGCACGTTTAAGTGCATTCATTTGTGGCTACGCGTTAGTCGAGATTACTATCACGCAGTCGTATTCATTGCTGGATTTTAAGTCAGATCTTCAGAGCATGTTCATGAAGGCTGGTGTGAAAGGCGACAGTGTTGTATTCCTCTTTGACGACAACCAGATCAAGAACGAGCGTATGCTCGTTTACTTAAACGACTTGCTGTCCAGTGGCAATATCCCGGATCTTTACAATGCGGATGAACAGACGAATTTAATTCAACAGTTCCAGCCCAAGATGATGGCTGCACTGGCAGCTAATGCTGCTGCAGATCCATCAGGTGACAGCAACGCAACTATGAATAACGGCTCTGAGGGATCTGAAAAAGAACGTGCATGGCGATGGTTTGTGCAGGAAATTAAGCGCAACCTGCACGTTATACTGTGCTTTTCCCCGGCAACACCTGACTTCCGGATGCGAGCTCGAAAGTTCCCAGCGTTAGTAAATTGCTCGCTGATAGACTGGTTTCAGCCATGGCCTAAAGAAGCTTTGCGTTCTGTTGCAGCTCGGTTCCTGTCGTTTGAGGATCTGCCGCAGCTGATACCACCCGAGAACGTTGCGATGGCTGTACAAAACTTCATGCCATTTGCTTTCCAAAGCACAAACACCGTAGCAGCAGAGTTCTACACGCTTGAAAAACGCCGTGTCTATTCAACGCCGAAGTCGTATCTGGAATGCCTGGCTTTGTATCGGAAACTTCTTGCGCAAAAGCATACAAGCCATCACAAAGCGATTCAACGACTTCAAAGTGGGTTGGAGAAAATGGAATCAACGGGAGATATTGTGGCAAATATGGAGGAAGAGTTGAAGCGAACGCTGGAGGATGCGGAGAAAAAGAAGGTTATTGTGGAAGAGCTAGCCGGTAGGTTGCAAAAAGACAAAGAGCTGGTGGAAAATGAAACTGCGAGAGCAAACGTTGAGCGCGAGAAGTGTGCAGTGATCCAGACGGATGTGTCAGCTAAGAAAGCCGATACCGAGGCGGATCTTGCACAGGCACAGCCAATGGTTGATGCGGCGATGGCAGCGCTAGACACCCTCAACAAAAAGGATCTGGGGAACTGTAAAACGATGGCAAAGCCGCCAGCTGGTGTAGGCGACATATTTGGCGCCGTAGTTGTGCTTTTTGCTGGAGTGAATTCAAACGTCGTTATCCAGAAAAATGGCAAGGTGAAAGACAAAGATCGATCGTGGGAAGCCTCAAAGAAGGCGCTGCTGGGTAACATTAACGCCTTGGTTGAAGAGTTGAAAGGCTTCAAGGAACTAGTGGATAGCCAGCAGGTGCCCGAAGTGAACTGGAAAGAGATTCGCCCGTTCCTGCAGCTCGAGTATTTCAACGTGGAAGCAATTGAGAAGAAGAACTCGGCCGCTGCTGGACTGTGCGCCTGGGTAATCAACATTGTGGCTTATTATGACGCTATTGTAGTGGTGGAGCCCAAGAAGCGAGCACTAGAAGAAGCGAACGAGAAACTACGGGTTGCCAATGAAAGGCTTGATCTCGTGAATCAGAAAGTAGCAGCTCTGGAGGAGAAACTTGCCACACTAACTGAAGAATTCGACAAAATTAATCAGGAGGTCCAGGACGCAGTGGCATTGCTAGAGCGAGGTCGACTTCGAATGGAACTTGCTAGGCGATTGGCCAATGCTCTGGGAAGCGAGAGTGAACGCTGGGCTCACGAGCTCGAGCAGCTTCACGCAAGTGCTGAAATGTTGGTCTGTGACGTTGTGATCGCTGCTAGCTTTGTCTCGTATGTTGGAGCATTTACAAAACCCTTCCGAGATTTGCTCATCAAGGACAAGTGGCTTCCATTTCTTCGTAAAGCTCTGAGTGAAAACTCCTCTAAGCACGACAAGGGTGGAGACAAGGCTGCCACAGTTTTGAATGAAGATGGAAACCCTTTGCAAGTACTGGCAACGCCATCGGATATTGCAGAGTGGAACACAAAAGGCCTCCCGAGTGACCGCGTTTCGGTCGAGAATGGTGCAATTGTACGTAATAGTACTCGTGCGCCCCTCCTGATTGACCCGCAACTGCAAGGAATTTATTGGCTTCGAGAAATGGAAAAACATGCCCGACGAGGAGCTCCAAACACATTGCAGGTAGTGCGTCAGGACCAGCCAAATCTGTCTCTTTTGCTAGAAACCGCAGTGGAGCAAGGCTATACTGTGATAGTGGAAAGTATGGGTGAAAAACTGGAAGTTTGTTTGTGGCCGCTGATTTCGCGATCTACCACGGTCCGTGGTCATAAGACCTTCCTGAAGATGGGAGACAAGCTCGTTGAGTTACATCCAGACTTTCGATTGTATCTGCACACGAAATTATCCAACCCGCACTACCCACCTGAGATGCAGGCAGAGACAACAATGATCAATTTTGCTGTGACTCAGCAAGGGCTTGAGGACCAGCTCCTAGCGCTTGTAGTACGGAAAGAGTGGCCTAAAATCGCTAAAGTTCGTACAGCACTCATTCACCAGCAGAACGAGTTCAAAATTCGGATACAGACCTTAGAAGACCGAATCCTATCGAGTTTAGCGGACGCTGAAGGTGACGTAACGGAAAATGTGCAGGTAATCACGGACCTGGAGACAACCAAAGCTACCGCACAGGAAATAGCGAAGAAAGCTGCCAAGGCTACGGAGTATGAAGGTCATATTAACGAGCTGAGCGCCAAGTACCAATCAGTGGCAAGTCGTGGTGCCCTTTTGTTCTTTATCATGGACGGTTTGCATCGCATGCACTCATACTACGTGTATTCGTTGAACGCATATGTCGTGATTTTTCAGCGTGGCATAGACTTGGTTCAGCCGGATAAAGAGTCAGGCAGACCACCTTCTTCAGGCGGAGGTGGCTTGTTGGGACGCTTGAAAGCTGCTGCGAAAAAGGTCATTGTATCGCAACGATTTCAATGGAATTCAGATTTGCTGTTGGCGGACCGAATTGTGGAGAATAATTCAGAGCAGGATCTGGACACTCTCATGAAGGAAACAGATCAGCAGGAAATGCCTTCAAACACTCAGATTGAAGCGCGGTGTACCCAGCTGAAGACTTCCATTACCGATGTGGTTTTCAATTATATCCGTCGCGGTCTCTTTGAGAAAGACAAGTTGACATTAGCCACGCAATTATGCTTCGCAATTTTGCAGTCAGAAAAGAAGATCGATCCAGTCGATATTCGACAGTTGATGACCTGTGGTACTGCGAGTGATATGGGCTCGGGAATGGGACTTTTGAGTGAATGGATGACAGAACTAACATGGCTGCGTGTGCGCAAACTCGAAGAAAATATCCCTAACTTCCAAAAGCTTACAACATACATGCGTTCGGATAGCGAGGAGTGGCGAGAATGGTGTGACGCCGAAAAGCCAGAGGTGAAACCTCTTCCAGGACAGTATAAAGCGTCTGTGACGCCTATTCAGTTGCTACACCTCGTGCGGGTACTACGTCCAGATCGGATGCTGTTTTCGTTGAGATCGTTTCTGAGTGATACCTTTGGAAAGCAAATGGTGCAACAACCTCCATTTGACATGGAAGCTGCGTATCAAGAAACAAGTGCGTCTACTCCGATGTTTTTCGTGCTATTTCCCGGTGTGGATCCGACATCCTGGGTGGAAACATTAGGCAAGAAGTTTGATTTCACGTATGAACGAGGGAATCTTATCAATATTTCGATGGGGCAAGGCCAGGAAGAATATGCAGACAGCATACTGATGAAGTTTTCTCAAGAAGGAAGCTGGGTGATTCTGCAGAATATCCACCTGATGCAGTCCTGGCTACCGAGATTAGAGCGAACATTGGAGGTTTATTCCGTGTCAGCAGATCAGAACTTCCGATGTTTCCTTTCATCTGAGGCCCCTGCTTTAGCTTCGCTCAGCAATCTTCCAGAGTCGCTACTACAAAGTTGTATTAAAGTTGCAAACGAGGCTCCGACGGACTTGAAGAGCAATTTGCGTCGTGCTTGGGCGAACTTTTCGGCTAAACAACTGGAAGTCTGCACACAGCCGAACGAATACCAAGGCTGTCTCTTTGCGCTTTGCTTCTTTCATGCACTAGTTTTGGGACGGCGGAGATTCGGGTCTCAAGGATGGAGTCGCCCGTACAGTTTCAATACCGGTGATCTCCTAATCTGTTCGGATGTGCTGCAACGGTATCTTGATACTGCAGCTACCAGCAGATCCAAGAGCTTGCCATGGGACGACTTGCGCTACATTTTCGGGGAGATTATGTATGGAGGACACATCACTGATCATTGGGACCGGATTACCAACAACACGTACTTGGATGAAGTCTTTACGCAGGATATTTTGCGAGGAAAGGAACTCACTGCGGGCTTTAAGTGCCCCGATCCATTCACTTACAGCTACACCAAGTATGTGGATCATATTGAAACACAGTTACCAAGTGAATCTCCAACAGTGTATGGGTTGCACCCGAATGCAGAGGTGGGGTACCTGGTGGATGCGTCCAACGAGTTATTTGCCACAATTGCAAAGTTTCAGCCGTCTACCGGTCCATCCACACCTGATGGTTCTGTTTCAAAACCTTCATCAACAGGAGCTAGTCGAGAAAATGCTCAAGTATATGCGGTTATTGAAGAATTGCTGGACAAACTTCCGACAGAGATCGATCTTGCTGACTTGCAAGCCAAGGCAGAGCCGTTGTTGACAACCGACCAATCCCCTTACGTTATCGTTGCGCTGCAAGAAGTTGCCCGCATGCATACACTGGTACACGAGATTCAGTCTACTTTGGTCGAACTCACGAAAGGAATTCAAGGCACTTTGAACATGACAGAGCCGATGGAAGACCTTATGGAGGCTCTATCAATCAACCAAGTACCAGGTCGCAATGTGCTGCACATGTGCTCCTGGGAGAGGTACGCGTGGTGGTCTCGCAAGTCGCTGTCGCTTTGGTTCTCGGATCTTCTCGATCGCATCCAGTTCCTTTCCAACTGGACCAGCGAGTTCCGTTTGCCGTATTCGATGTGGATCTCGGGTCTGTTCAACCCAACGGCCTTCCTGACTGCCATCAAACAATGCACAGCTCGAACGCACGGTATTCCGCTGGATTCGATGGCGATCGAGACGCACGTGACACCGATCGCTGAGGCTGAAGGGGCTGAGTCGTACCCTGAAATGGGAGCATATATTCATGGTTTGTTCATGGAAGGAGCTCGGTGGGAGTTGCCCATGAAGGACGGTGAAAAGACCTCGCCTTTCTCTTATGAGGTCGACTCCATTCCGTGCGGTGGACATTTAGTGGACCCAATGCCGAAAGAGCTGCTACCCGCTGCGCCTGTGATTTACGCTCGAGCTGTGCTGATCGACAGTAAGTGGGAAGCAACTGCAGTAGGCCATTTCCGACGAAGCAAGGATGTTTTCGATTGCCCTGTGTACCAGACAACTCTTCGAGGTCCGACGTATGTCTTCCTCGCGACACTAAACACGATCCACCCGAAGGCGAAGTGGATATTGGCTGGTGTAGCTCTTGTCATGCAACGAGATTGCTAAAAAACATTATACTACTAGTAGTATTGCTTTTAAACGAGAGCGGTAAAGTACTTTTTACCCGACAAATATCGCCTTTAAATCTAGGCCTGCTTGGGGTTGAAGAGCTTCGGCATTTGCTGCCAGCATTTCCAGTAGTTTTGATCGTTGTGGTCGCAGTTAAGCGCGTAGTCCGTCAATTTAACCAGGTACGTCGACTCAAACATGAACGCGAGGCCACCGTCGAACTTTTCTGGCTTGAGCTGCGCATTGGAAGCAGCAAGGAACGTCGCTGCGTCTGGTCCGTGCGGTGTGTCGACGCTGTGAAGAGAAGCTCCTCCCGGTGCAAACCCGTCTTCGCCCCCCTTCTTAGCGTCGTAGGTACCGTAGATCATTCCCATGTACTCGCTCATGCAGTTCCGGTGGAAGTACGGAGGGCGGAACGTGTGCTCTTGGACCATCCATCTAGGCGGGAAAATGACAAAGTCCGCGACGGCGTTGCCTGCTTCTTCGGTTTGACACGTGAGGACGCAGTAAATTGACGGGTCCTGCAAAATCAATAAATGTTAGTGAAAGGAAAACATTTACACAACATTGCAACTTACCGGGTGGTCGTAGTTCACAGCATTCATCGTGCAAAACTTGTCAAGGTTGTACTTGTACGGGACGTAGTTTCCGTGCCACGCAACGACATTGAACGGGGAGAAGGCCATTCGAGCTGAGAACATTTGCCCACCAAACTGAAAGCATACAATTGTCAGATAATCAATCCTGTGTAGTTCCTGCTTAAGGTCAGCAACGCACCTTGTTCACGACTAAATACTCGCACTCGCGGTCCTCGTAGGCAGCACTCGGGTGCTCAAAGTCCCTCGGGTTTGCAAGACCGTTAGCTCCAATAGGACCAAGGTCTGGCAAGATGAAGTGACGGTTATACACTTCCAGAATGTATCCTCGAGAAGGCCCATCCAGCTCAACCGAAAAGCGAATTCCGCGCTGTAGAAAGTTGCACCAATACACACGTCAGCAGAGGAACGAAGAACTAAGCCACCAGTACTAATTCCATACCTGAATGACGCAAATCTCGTGCGGAGAAACCTTCAATCGACCGAATTCCGTCGTTATCTTGAGGTCACCAACCTGTGGAACTGCAGAGAAGCTCAATCTCGAGTTTCATCCAGTAAAACCAAGGTAGGGTAATACGTACCGATCAAGAAATCCCCGTCCGAATTGTAGAAGCACTTGTCCTTCATAGACATGTTCGCAGCATACATGTGAATAGCTAATCCAGCTTTCATCGTTGGGTCTCCCGCTCCACCTACACAGCAATCCGACAGTCAGCACTCTGCAATCTCGCAGTGTCAACACCAATAACGTATCCCCACCGATCGTCCGCAGTCCGTCGATAAAATCCAGCTTCTCCGCGTCCGCCGGGAAAGGCATGGGCTTCCAGCGCATCTGCTGCGGCGTCAGCTTCTCCTTGGCAAAATCCGCCTTGACGTACGGGTGCTCCACTTCCTGGTACTTCTCATGCACCACCGGCGGCAAGACCCGGTACAACCAACTGTAGTCGCCACAGCAGATTTAATAGTTAGTACAAAACTCTGATCTATGACACATTGATTCCAGACTCACCTGCGCTGATTCTTGTGGCGAGGCATCGTGAACGCCGTCCCGGACAACTGCTCGGCGTACAGTCCATAGGCGCACTACCAAGTAGCAATAATTATCAATGAATGCTGCCTTGTAAGCGTTTTTTTAATAATAATAAAAAAGCGTTCGAACCTTTTGTGGATTGTTCTGTGCCTTAGGGAGTGCGTCCGGCAGCGCCTCAGAGCAGAAATCGTTGCCAAAGCCCGGCAGATACGAGAGCGAGTCCCATGTAGCGTCGGTCATGGCGAGAGGCAAATGGCAAGAAGAAACGGTGCGTGCGTGCGGTCGTGCAAGTCGTTAAATGAGCTGCTCATACAATCCGCAAGAAGAGGTTTAGGTGATGGCGACTTCAACCAGACTTTGATTGGACGCTTGTAAAGTATTGACGCCTTTAGCGTCCAATAGCAAGTGTTAGACGCTATTTTTTTAAATATTTAAAAAAATCATTGAAACACGATCCTCTTCACCATTGGTTTGTTACCTTGGAGTGATGGAGTATCCTCTCGTCAAGAGTGTATCGTCGATATCGATCAGCATTACGGTCTTCCAAGTGGATTGCATTTGCAGCTTCAAAAGTAGTCCCAGTCTTCGCAGGAGAAGCTTGTGGAGTCGGTACGACAGCTTTTCGAGTCATCGCCTTGACTCCAGCGCACAGAATGCAGTTCGCAAGCGAGTGAAGAGCACACTTGGTCTGAGTCTCGCGTATGCTTGGGTTGTTCACGTAGCTGGAGGTTTTAATACTATAATTGTAGCTGGTAGCTGCCGGTGGAATGGTGCTGGCCGTTGTCTTGCTATCCTTCATGCAAATAAAGCAGCGAAGCAGTTGATGCCGCACGCAGGGACCTTCTATAGAGTTTCGGGTTGGTTCAGCGGCCTTGGGAATTACCCTAGAAGGTGTCATGAGCTCCTTAGACGGTTCACGGACTGGTGCGGCTTGAGATTGCCGGAAATTATCACCAACAGTGCACAACATGCACCCCGCGAGCTTGTGCTTTGAGCATGGGTCGATTGCCGAGTTATTCACTGCCGGTGTAAGCATGGGGGCGTTGTAGCTGAAGCTTCCGGTGCTGAAGTTCTTCAACAACGAAACATGCTCTTGTCTTGGATGAGAAGTAGTGCAACCGCTTGCTGGGCTTACGTACCGTGGCTCATTGGTCTCTTGCTTTGCGGCAGAAAGAACTGGCGTTGACTTTGACGACAGAATCGAAGACGTCCACTCGGCGCTAGGGATTTTTGCAGCGTTTGAGTACGCCCAAGAACTTTTAACGTTTGGTGCTGGAGATTTGCTAGTTGAGTGTTCGCTTGGCCGGAAAATCACGGGAGAAACACACAACCCAGACGTTTGGTACCGATTCACGCCAACTTCGGGCGATTCGCTAACGTGACTGTCGTCCATGGCTTTCCAACTCGCATGTTGATTTATCCGGGATCTGACATCGGCTGGCAGCTCAGGTTCGGTCAAAAACTCTCTTTGATTCGTTTCATCCTGTGTTGCAGCTTGACTAGGCGTGGCTTGGGCTGTCCTTGCTTGCTGACCCTTAGTACATGCAGAGCTAAGGTCGTACCGCTCGGTGGGCTGCCTGAATGTTCGAGTGGTAGTGCCGTTCTCACTCCCCACCCTCGTAAGATTCGTTCGTGATCGAGATTTTCGAGCCGGAGTGTTCTTTGCTGTAGGAGCTGCACTTGGTCGTTTCGATCCCTGCCCTGTTACATTCGAAGCAGTGACCATCGATCCGTCTCCAGAGCCCATTTGCTGCTCTAGTTCCTTGACGCGACTTTCGAGCCCACGTATTTTCTTTACATCTTCTTCTCGCCATTTCTGGAAGACAGCGTTATCTCTCATGAGCTTTGTGATCTCGTTCTCTTTGCCCTTGATTTTCTCTTGGAAGTCTCGTTGCATCGTCTGGTGCTCCTTCAGCCGAGTGTCGTGTCTTCTGCGTTGCTCACTTTCCAACCGCTCTCGTAGTTTCACAATCTGGACCTTGGCCATCAACAGTTCTGTTGACCCGTCCACCACCTCATTCACTCGAATTGTCTGCATCACGGACCTCGCTCGGTCTGCAAAGTGTAGAGTTCGAATCGTCTCGTCACACGACTGCTGCGTGGCATTAACCGTGGCAATGAGGCAGGACTGCGAGTTCCCACCGAATGAATCCTGCAAAACACGAGTCAAAGTCGAATCGCGGTACGGAATATGCTTCCTGCCAGCTTCAGCCAAAGCTGCGATGCAGTTCCCCAGTGCCGACAAGCTTGTATTGATGTTCTTGAGCTCCTGTGAGTGCGAATCTTCCATTTCCACATCAGTATTCCACTTCTCCGAGCCAGCAAGATCCACCAGGTTCAATCTCGCCTTTCGGAGGACTTGGCCATCGCCTTTAGATGCTGGACACTCTGTCGTAACGTAGATCTGGACGATAGCGTGACTTCTGCTACTCGCCAGGTTTGACTCTGTTTCTCGAACAGATCGACTCGTGAACCCCCGATGGATGATCTGCATGGCGTTCGAGAACGAAGTTACTCGTTCACTTGATAAACCCTGGACAGTGACGGTTGTTGTGCCCTCCATCGTAGGCTGTTCGCGTATCAGAAGAGGTTTCTGCCGCATGCGATCAGTGAGGAGGTCAAAAAGACGGTCGTTGTAGATCTGTAGGAAACTAAGGTGCAGCTCGACTTGGCAGCTTTTGTGCTGTAGAACTGAAGCCTGGTCAAGTAAGTAGTTCAGCGCACGAGGAATGATTCCCCACGACGACTTGACCATTCGAAAGGAATCTGTGTCTCCTTCTTGACTTGGCGAAGATCCCAAGTCACGACCGAACAGTGTGTGTGTCTTTCCTGTGCCGGTTTGTCCATAAGCGAAGACAGTGGCGTTGTACCCCTCCAAACACGCTTGTACGTTCGGCTCTATTGCAGAAAATACGTCCACTTGCGTCGCTCCACCCATGAACACCCGATCAAACGTGCACTCCGTTACTGTACTAATACTCCCTTGCGATGTTGTAGACTGAATGCACAGACTCGTCCCCTCCTTTTCACCCGCTGTGACGACCAGTTTACCTTCGGAACCGAACGGAGGACGAACACGAACTAGAACTTGAATTTGTCGACGCACAGCAGTAGAATCACATTGAGAGGTTGGTCTCTCAGCTGTAGCGTCTTCCAAGGCCGTTGGAGTTTTCATCTCGTGGAGTGTGCTTTCTTTTTCCGATTCTGTCGAGTCGATATCCTTCTGCTGGCATCTTTCCAACACGAGAGCAGCCTCCGTTTGCTGGTTGTCGGTCTCCATGGAATTGAGCGCAGACTGCTGAGCTTCCGGATCTGACGAAAGGTCATTGTCGCAGTCATCATTCTCATCAGAAGCTGCGTCAGAAAACAAATTCCATTCGTCACAGTACTGGACATCTTCTCTGCTGTCGATCGTCTCGGAGGTGGAAGCAGCACTAGATGGAGTTGGGCTCTCAAATAAACCGGCAACTCCGTCATAGCTGCTCGACAGGATATCTCTTACTAATTCCTCTTCATCTGCTCCAGTGGCCACCTCACTCATTGCGTTCCTATTTCCCCCTCTGACATCGCACAAGAACTTCAATACCTGCAAAAAATATCGCAACGTACTCTAAAAATATTGTGGTCACTGGCCACATGCGATGTGTATTATCACAAGTCTCGCACAGCGCACATACTTGAGCAGACTAATCCTGCAAGGAAGCAAAACAGGAGCGTGAGCGCACACGAAAAACTACAGCGTCTGTGTACTCCATCAAACACGTACCACGAGTTCTGGGTAGCTCTCAGCTACAGCAAGGTCGAAGTCGTCAAGCTCCTCCGGTACTGCAAGATTTGCCCACACATTCTTTAGTGCCGCCACTTCATCGTCTTCTTCGCTCTCGTCTGCATCCTCATTGTCCGAGTTCTCATGGTTAAAGCGCAACGATTTCCGTCTTGAACCTCGCCGAGTCATATTCTCCCCATTGCTTGATCCATCCGAATCAGCCCTTGTTCGACGGCGTTTGGGGCTTCTCTCGGCTACCGGTTCAGCTTGTGAAGCTGAACGTTTTGTTCCACGAGAGGAACGGCTTCCAGTTGCAGCACGCGGACTGCTTCGAACACGGCTTCGTGAACTGCGTGGCGATGGCGCGACAGCCTTCGCCTTATGTGGTACATCGGTCAACGTTTCTCCAGTAAGCTCGTGATAAACTTGCTTCATATAGGGCGTTGGGCGCTTCTTCAAGATCACATCTATCGACGTCTCCATGATGGGCAGCTTACAGTAAGTTAGTAGACGCTTCTGCAGACGATCTCGTTGACGCGCCACCTCCAGCAGCATTCTTCCACGCTCAAGGGAGCGACGCAGGTCCTGTAACTGGCCCATTATCTCCTGCGTGATCCAGGTCTGGCGGTTGACATCGAAAGCTGCATCTGCAGGGGGGTGAACATCACAGTAAAACCTCCACTCCGTACGGTTCGATCGAGCACAGTACAATTTCTTCTGGGCCGCACAAATCGGGTGGAATCGACGGTAGCACTGAGAGCAGTTCGCCAGCAGTCCGTCTTTCTTGTCACAAAACTCACATCGAATTGCCAGATTGTCTGTCTTCAAAGTTGGAGGGTAAGCGCAGAGCATGTGGTTCCTCTTGACCGTCTTCGTCTTCTGCCACTTGCTGCAATAGACGTGAATCCACTTGTTGGACGGTTGAGATGCGACCCCATTGCTTTCCTGTGCTAGAGGTTTCGGTGGCAATGCGTTCATCGCTGCGTTGCCTTGTCCTTGCTGCTGCCGCTGCATATTCTGGTGTGCTTGCAACCAAAGCTCCTGACCTCCACCAGCAGCTGGACGAATCGCCGTGGTTGCGTACTTCGAGCTGGGAAGAATTGCTCCATTGGATTGGTTTGTTGGAGTAGGTGGGTCAACGCATGGCATCAAGTAGTCGGTCGCCTTAGCGCAAACGACGCACTCAGGCGCCTCCTTCCCACCCGTTTGTGTGCACTTCTCGCAGATCCAATTGCTTCTGAATATCGTGGCAGATGACCCGATGTCGGAAATGCAGCACTCCGGGTGGATGTACACGTTGCAGTATTGACAGCGTATCATAAACTGCCTTCGATGTAGCATATTCACGTCTGTGAGTTCTCCAACAATAGGCGCGCAGTACTCGAAACACGCAGAGCAGACTGTCATGTCAGTCCAATCCGTCGCGTTCGGGTCGTCTTCGGTCGCACTTGTCTTGCTCTCTGCAGAAAGCACAGCTTGAACTATCGAACCAGAGAGCAACGAAGACTCGTCGTTAGCTGGATTCGACGTGCCGGCACTGTAGTTGTCCTTGTTGCGCATCACAAAATACGAGTCAATGCGTAGTCTCGCTCGTCTCCGTTTCTGAACAAGCTGCTCCGATGCAGGATAATGCTTAGGCAAATGGCTCGAGCAGAACATCTGGAAGTTTAGTCCTGCTCCTCCGCCAGCGTATATGTACCGGTCGTCTCTAAGCGAAATTGCCATGGGCAAGCCGTCGAACCAGCCACACAGGGGGTGAAACGATGTAGAGCATCCTGGGTGACAGCACTGAATCGTACGCCCACAGGCAACTCTGCAGTGCACACAAAGACTCCCCAGCTCAATGGTGGCATCTTCCACGTTCTCGCCACTTTTCAAAGCAATTTGCTGTCCTCCAGTCGTTTGAGCAATACGAAGAGCGATTTCGTCGACAGAATTCATGAACCGCACCTGGTTCGTGGTCCCCACTAAGTTAATCTCCGAGAGCTCGAACAAATTGCCAATCCACACTTTCGGACACCACAGCGCACAGACCACGTGGACCCATTTCCCGTCTACAGTCCGTTTGAAAGCACCGTCACCCAAAGAACAGAGCTGGCAAAAAACATCTTTTGCCGGGTCAAGCCCTTCTCGCGTGACGCGGCATCGATCACAAATAAATTCATTGCTAGGCACCGTGGCCATTCCGTAGCAACGCTGATGAACTGCCAGCTCGCAACGATCACAGAAAATAATCGGGTTCGTTTCGGGGGACTGTCCATCAAAGCATACGACACAAGTACCATCATCGATCGCGTCGTCCTCGTTCTCCGTCAATCCCTCATCACTTTCAGCAGTCTTCTTCTCGCCCTTTTCAACTTGATCGCCGCTCTTGTAGCCGATTAATAAGCTAGCGCATAGTCGCTTCCAAGATGCAAACTCGCGGTAATACATGTCTGTTATCTGTGCCGAAACTTGGAATTTGTTGTCGTCACTCTCTGTACCTTCCAGCCTTTTGTTTAATGAGCGGAGATGGTAGCGGTTGTGCTCCATTCTTTCCTTAAGATGCCCCATGAGAAGGTTAATCGCGGGTGTCAATTCATCAGTCAGAGGAGTACAGCCAGGAGTAGTTACGGAGGAGGCTTGGGAATTGTTCTCTGTCGTTTTCTCGCCCTGAGAATTCTCCACTTGGTCGTAAGACTCGAGAGAAACCAGCAATTTGGTATCCTGAGCCAACAGGACTTTGTTCAATTGCATGTCAACTCCAGTTAGCGACGAGAACGCGTCATGCTGAAAAAAATAGCTAAACGTCTCGGTATCAGCTGCCTGTTGATCCATGACAACTCCACTCCGTGCAACGCGCAGTGAGTACTTGCAATTGAACGCAGTATTCTCTCCACTCTTGAACTGCACACGAACGTCTGCTGATGCATCTTCTGGGACATATGCCACCACAGTATCTGCAGTCTGGTTGATAACTGGCTTCGAACACTCGGGATTATGGCAGATCTCAATCATCGGTTTGGCATAATGGTCACCAAGACACCGGCAGTGGCTCGCTCTCATGAGGAAGTCGCATTTGTGTGCAACTTTATTCAGCGCGAGAGTCTGCTTCGAGTCCTCTGGATTCCGGTCCAGCCGCATCGTGTCTCGACAATGAAGGTCTGACACTTTCAGCGGCCGTTTCCGTGCCTTGGCAATATCGTTCAACTTGACACCGCACAAGCTCTTGGTCAACTGCTCCATGCGCTTCTTTTGCAAAACATTGCTACTATAAAAGTGGTTCTCCACGAGTTTCCAAAAGTACGTCGAATCCATCGGTGCCCCACTGTTCTGGCCCGGCCACGAGGCAAAGAGCACATCTGTCAAATCTGCAACTTCTCCATCATCTTGCAATCCGTTGCGGGGCGACATCTTGCGCGTCATTGCATTCTGACTTTTCGGACAGCTATTTTTCTGGTGGCCTTGCAACTGCGACTCCTTCATGTGTTCCCCACACGCCGGACACGGGCGCGTTGTCCCTTCCTGTCGCTTATACTTGGATTCTCTGTTGTTCTTGCGAGCGCTGGGGCTGCTCTTGCTCCTGGACTTGCCTCCGCCTTTCTTGGACGGAGATTTGGTATCACTCCTGTACGAAATCCCACGCGGTTTTATCCCCACTCGACCCACCTCCTCCTTCCTCTTCAGCGCGTCATACCTGGCTACCCAGGACAGCAAACACTGCATCTCGTGCCCGTCTTTATTGGGCAGCGTCACTTTAGCACTGCACCATCGGCATTTGGCCTCAGTCGTAGCTGGATGAGCGTCCACGTATTTCTTGACATGAGGTAGTCTGCGCCACGAATCGTCCACCATCTCGAACTTGGTGGAGCTGACGTCGGACAGGTGCGACTTGCAGTGATACACCTGCTGGTTCTCTGTGTTGTAGCCTGTATAGATCATACTAGAGGGCGCTCGGAAGGCACACGAGACGTGGAAGGCTCGAGCGCAGCGCCCACTGACACACTGGATACAGGAGCCGCTGCGCACTCCACAGACAATACAACGCAGCGTACTGCGGTTCTTGTCCAGTAGAGAAATGTCCACGGCCTCGTCCATGGCGCCTGAAAGGCTGTGATAGAGCTCTGGGATCCAGTTGATGCACAGAACGTGACACCAGACGTCGCGTTGGTTGGTGAGGCGCAGGGCGCCGCCTGCAGTGGGGCACACGGCGCATTGAGGCACCAGATACTTCGCGGGGGCGGATGCTTTGTATTCGCAGGCCTCACAGAGCCACGAGGACGCGGCGTCGCCTGTAACACTCTTGCCGTAGCATTTGACGTGGACGCGAATGGCGCAGCCTGAGCACTGGACGAGTAGCGTCCCTAGGTAGTCTTGGAGCTCCATACAGATACAGCAGGTCTCGGGAGATGCAGGAGACGCAGGTGCATGCTGGTCGGTGCGTGGGGGAGACATGGCGCCGCCACGAAGAGCTCACGTGCTGACAGGGCAAGTAATTCTTGGCCGGTGGCGACGGATGTACTGACAGAAACCATTCAAGTAAGTACGAGATGTTTAAAGCATAAAGCATTGAAATGGTAAAACGTATCAGCGCTATTTTGTTTTAGCCATATAGTAACGGTGTTTGCTGTTTAAATCACTTCTTGTTAAATTGTAATAACATATGTTTGGTTTTAAATTGGAATTCTGGTTCTTACAATTTAAACAACCCATACTTGAATGTTTTAACTTCACCTTTACATAAGAATGGTATTTATTAGGCTTGAATGGTATTCTTAAGGGACGATGTTAGAGTCCCCAACAAAAGCAACTTCTCAGCAACTTTTTAGCAACTTTACAGCAACTGAAGCTCCTTTCGCACGATTCAACACCCAAGCCCTAAACCTGCCAACCCCTGTATTGAGCAGTAAATGTCACGACTTAGCACACCGCGTGAAGGCTTCGCTTCGCAGGTCGATGCTAACTCGTTCTTGTTNCGACTTTGGCAATTAGGTGATACTTGTCCCTTTTCTGAAATCTCGTTGGGGACTCTAGTCACTTCCATTCTTAAGGCCTTTAGTTGGCCTAACCCCAAATATTAAGGGTTTGCTGGATTAAATCATTTTTAACCTTGATGACTAAGGCAAGCATTTCTTCGAAATCAGCGTCAATCTCCGTGTGTTGGTATCCGCCATTTCCAGGCAGGATCTCCGGCTTCTTCTTCTTCTTCTACTACTTCTTTTCAGCATAATCGGCAGCAACCTTCTCATCCTCTAAAATGTAGTCGTCCCAGAGAGCTATCCAAGCCACATCACCGACAGAACCGCTAAGGCTTCGTCAACGCTATTGACATCTTCATTATCGTCAGTAGTTCTGATTATCATTGTGGGGAAGGAGTCAAAAGACCGAAGTCTCCGCCTCGAAGAATTACGCGCTCAGCTGGATTAATGACCAGCTATTTATATGGATCTCGAGCAGCATCGTTCTGCGCACGTTGCCGATTATGCTTTGCTATCGTCATGATATCGGTTGCTTTGACGCTGACATACGGTTGCGCTTTGTTGTGTAGATCGATCCAAAGTCTCTCACAAGTTGCAGTATTTACTGTATTGGAGAGAATCGCTACCGCTAGTTTTGGCAGAAGGCTTTCGGGCTTTTGTGTGGCAACATATGACCAGTATCTCGAAACCGAACCTTTGAACTCGCTTGGCCTCATCCAAGTGAATTTACGTTGCACTCAAGGGAACATAGTGTTTCTGAGAACGTCAACGTCTTCCGTAAGAAAATAAACAACACTGTTATTTTAGACAACGTACCAATGCCAGAGATGGGAGTGTTTGGTAGTGAGCGTGAATCTTCCGCCTGGGTTGGGTGTAGCGCAAAGCCTAGCATAAATACCGATTGCAGACCCCCACC
>LGSM01000292.1:0-39807 GCA_001314345.1 Phytophthora multivora
AGTGTCCGATGATATTCATGGAGCTGCGCTTGACGGAGAACTGGAACTGAAGCGCCGGCGACACTGAAGAGGACTTTGACTGGGCGGTAGCGAGCGCCAGCCATACAAGTGTCAAGAAGTACGCGAGTAGTGCTGCCATCTCGGTAAAACGCTTTCTGGCGGTAATTTACTCGTGCAATCGGAAAATGAGAAGAGTGAAATGATGTGTACAGGTATTGCCGAATCGATTACCAGTATTGTACATGTAACTAAGGTGAATATGTACCATATGTGGTATGCTGAAGTCATGTTGACTCTGGACCACAAACAGCGTGGAATGTTCTGGTCATGATTATTCAGTTTTGGTTACCACGATTCTTACTTCCAAGTAAACTTCATGTTCTAAAGGATTACGCAGGCTAAACTCTTTTCGAATGAATACTGTACATACATGTACATGTACCTGTATGATAAACAGACACGAACTGTCAAGCTGCGGACAAGCGCCAAGAAAACAGACATTCAAACCGAATGTCATCGAATTTCGATGGCTATTAGTAAGAATGATTTGAACTACTTCGAAGTAGTTAGCGGGCTTTCTCATCTGTGTCATTAAATCCTAAATTATTGAGTGTCCAGGTTTTAGCAAAATCAAATCCAAAGGTTGCACACCCTTTCTGGTACATGTACCACAGTCGTCGGTGGCTCAAAACACAGTTCACGGGTCAGCATCACCAGTGTAGAGCAATCGCAACCGAGTTCAGCCGCATGCTGGTAGATAAACAAAGAATCCTGCAGGTTGACAGTATTTAGAATTAGCACCACCGTTGACATTCAATGGTTAGGTTACCTAATCATAAAAATACGTTTTATCACTTGGAAAGCGTAGGGTGGATAACAGGTTCAATGTGATCAACGTAGGTACCAAGATTTGGCTACTGTACTGTATCAGAAGACCTACACTGTACTGTACTTCTAGACTAGGCGCTCTTGGAAATGGTCGTGTCACGCGAGAGTCCTACAGTTCTACCGGTATGCGATTTGCTTCATCTCCACAAAATTGTTTTTACCTTTTGTGCTTTCTTCTTCAGCTGCTAATTCGTTAAGGATAACGATTTAGACTCGGTCGATAGTAGGAACAGGCGCAATATCTGTACTAAACTGTCATCTTCTAGCAATTGTCCAAGTCAACGTGGCCTGAGAACGGAGCAAGAACTCTCAGTAGTACATTACAACTTCAAAATTCAAAATACAACAATCTACAGTAAACATTCAAACCATTTCACAGGCATCTTGGCTTCACTTAGCAGTCCATCTCCGTACAAGAACTCACTGTCGTAATGATTGAGTTTTGTCCTGTAGAATGGCGACCGCCAGGTATCTCCAAACTGAGAAACAGGGATCCCAGCCGCGCAACTCGCAAACTCGACCATACCGTCGTTCTCGCTCGATTTGTGAGGTACCGTCGCCCCAAGGACCCAAAACTCGGCCTGGTACTTCGACACCAGGCCAGAATACCCCTCACTACACATCAACGCCGTCACATTGGCTGTATACGCTTCTTGGGCTGCTGTATACGCCGCATCATGCTCCGTAGAGCTGAATCTCTCGCCTTGATACGCCAGAGACGCCAACGCGGTCGTTGGCGGGCATTTCCCAGTGATATCGGCCACTTGTTCCAGTAAATCGTTGGTTTCCCCCGCACAAGAAGCCTGGACGAAGTCGGAGCCCATACTCCCCTTCATCGGGCCAGCTAGTCCCACCCAAGACGTGGTGGGATCCAGGCTACACTTTCCGGAAGCGATCGCTCCCGCCAGCATTAAATTCCCCATCGAGTGAGTGACGATGATCGTGTCTTTGACCACAGAGTCGGAGCTTGTTCCACTCACTGCGAGAGCTCGAGCGCACACTTTGAACTGCTGCGTGTCGTTCGTCCACGAGTTGTTGACAGTGTCGAGCACTGCGTATTTGATCGACGAGCAGCACGGGGCGTGATCGGTTAAATTACCCCAGTAGTAGTCGAAAGAATCCACATTATCGGGCTCTTCTCTGTCGATCCCCATGCCGTGGAGGAAGATGCAAGCTCGCTGCGTTGACTTGCACGAGCAAAAATGACGTTCGGAGGCTCCGGAAGGACTCGAAGAGCGTTCGGAACTGTCGGCCGAGTCATCCGACCAAAACGTAAAGTCAAATTCAGCTTTAAGCTTTCTCTTCTTGTCTTGAAATTGTCTGGATAAAAGGGACTTCCCAATGGAAGAAACTTGACTGGATTGGACGGTTGCCTTACACTCGCCGTTCACTGAAGGAATGGGAATATCGGGGTAAGACTGCAGATATTCTACTGCGATGTCCATGTCGGCGCCGTAAAGGGTTAACCTTGATCCAGTCGCACACAACGTGAAGGAGATGCCGTTGATTAAAGTCTGGTACAGATTTCCAGTCGGACAACGGATAAAGTTGCTGTCCCTCCCAGTGGCTTCGTTAATTCCGGTCACGATAGCGTTTATCATAGGTAAATTACCAGGTTCCGATCCCAAACAACTTCCCACCGAGTTCTTCCCTGTTTTTCTTGATATAAAGGAGACGCCGTTGACTTGACTGTAATTGTACTGGTTAATCCCCTCTGTGAACGATGCAAAAGTGTCGTAAAGCACACTTGAATTGTCATCTGATAGGACGGGATTAGCAGTCATAGAGAACGTTTCCTGGCCGAAAATCTTCATCGAACTCCGCTTAAGCGAAAAGTGGAACCGTAAAGCTGGCCAATTGGCGTCTTGAGCCGCCATCGGCGTGAGAATTACCGCCAAGACGCAGGCAATTCGAAGGAGAGCGTTTGTCATCCTGCTATGAGTGTTTGTCCTACAACTTAATGCAGGAAAGTCGAAATGCACTCGGAGCGGAGAGTCTCGATTTTCTCTTCCGTGTCCATTTCCCCATCTTCGAGGTCGATCACTATTGATGCAGTCGGCACGAGCCACTCACCAACGTACCAAACAGCTTCAACGTATTTACTGCGACTCAGTATCGCCTCACCATCCATGATACGTGCCGAGTTTTCGACTAATCGACTTTCCAAAATTCCAGATTTGCTCTGGAAAAAAAAAGAAGCGATTTTTCCTTCTTATTTTCCCAAATTTCTAGTGAAATTCGACAGTTTTTTTTTTACAGTAAACACTCGAACCACTTGACCGGCATCTTGTCTTGATCCAGCAGGGAGTCACCCGCAAGGAACTGCATGTCGTAATGGTTCAGCTTCGTCTTGTAGAACCTATCGCGATAATTCGCTCCAAATTTCGCCTCGGGAAAGCCATGGGCACAGCTCTGGAACTCCACCATTCCGTCATTTTCCTTGGATTTGTGCGGGATACTGTGCCCCAGAGCCCAAAATTTGGCCTTATACGTGGATACAAGGCCGGAGTACGATCTCCCGCACATTAGGGCGTACACGTTCTCCCGATACGCCGTCTGTGCTGCAGCGTACGCGTTATTCAGACTGTCAGTGCTGAAGTTCCCGTGCTCATAGGCCAACGATTTGAGTCCGGTATTGGGAGGACAACGACCCGTGATATCGCCTATTTCTTCCCAGAATTCGTTCGTCTCGCCCGCACACGATTCCTGGACAAAATCCGAGGCCATACTACCGATCATAGGCCCAGCCATCCCCACCCACGTGGAACTCGCGTCCAGAGCGCATTTTTTAGTCGCGAGAGCGCCCGCGAACATCAAATTGCCCATTGAATGCGTAATAACGATAGTATCCGCAATAACTGGCTTGGAGCTGGTGTTGCTGACTGCTAGAGCGCGCTCGCACACTTTGAGCTGAAGACTGTCGCTCGTCCACGTGTTGTTCACAGTGTTCAAATGGGCAAATTTCAAGGACGAGCAGCACGGAGCGTGGTCGACGATAGATTTTCCCCAGTACGAGAAGAAATCTTTGTTCTCCGACGTCTCCGTCCTCACACCGAGGCCGTGGATGAAGATGCACGGACGAGGCGTCGATTTACACAAGCAGGATGATTTATCCCAAAAAGAAAAATCCAACGCAGCTTTCAACTTTCGCGAATTTTCAGGAATCTGCTGGCCAGTAAGTAGAGAAGTTCCGAGCGGAGTGACTGAGCTGGCTGTCGCCTCTTCCTCGCATGTTGAGCCACTAGGCTGGATAATATCCATGCGATTCTCCAAAAATCCCACGCTAATATCCACATCTGGGCCTTGCATGGTAAATCCGGCCGACGAAGAACACAAAGCGAAGGCAATACCGTTGACTGTAACCTTGAATACCCTCCCGCTCGCACAGTTGATATTTTCACTTCCATTTGTCACAGCTGTGGCCTGGTTGATAGCAGCTACGATGGAGTTAATGGCTGGTAGGGTACCAGATTCCGAGTCAATACACGTGGTAGACGGAGAGCTGATTTTATCCAAGGGAACAACTGCAGCGTATGGAATTCCGTCCACTAGCGTGTAGTTGTACAGCATTTCGTCGTCCCTGAAGGAGGCGAAGACGTCGTAGAGAACTTTCTCCTTCTTGTCGGACAGGATCGGAGTGGCATACATGGGAAATTCGGATTGGCCATGGATTTTCATGGAGCTGCGCTTGAGCGTAAAGTGGAATCTCAGTGAAGGCCACTCGGTGTCGCCCTGGGCCGAAACTTGAACCAGTAGAGCAAATATCACGCTCAAGACGAGAGTAACACCCATAGTAGACGGAAGGTGGTGGTGGTTCAGGGTGGGAAAATGTGAAATGAACTGTAAAAAAACTCTTTTGGGTCGCCAAACAAAGAAATTCGGGAAACGTTTAAATCCTACAGCGCTCGGAAGATATTGATACAGGCACAGTCTGCACGTTGAGAGCTTTTTGCCGTTCGATAGCCCATCGCTTATCTTGAGCTTTGGCGCATTTTGATCCTCAATCAACAGCAATGTCAGCGAATCAAAAGCCGATGAGTCAGGCGCAACGTACAGCAAATATCTTGTAGGATTGTTTTTGGTTAAATTTGGAGAATCTATAGCAAACAGTCAAACCACTTGAGAGGCATCTTCTCTTCGTCCAGTAGAGAGTCCCCCGCTCGGAACTGCATGTCATAATGGTTCAACTTGGTCATGTAGAAGCGGTCTCGGTAGTTTGTACCAAATTTGGACTCCGGGATCCCTGCCGCACAGCTCTGGAATTCCACCATCCCATCATTCTGCTTGGATTTATGGGGAACCATAGCGCCTAAGCCCCAAAATTGAGCCTGGTACTTGGAAGTCAGGCCAGAGTACGACCTACCGCACATGAGCGCCGACACATTCGAGCGATAGACGTCTTGGGCAGCTTTATACGCTGCGTTTAAAGCTCCAGAGCTGTAGCTTCCCCCTTCGTACGCAAGTGACTTGAGTCCTGTATTAGCAGGACATCTCCCCGTGATGTTTCCGATCTTTTCCCACACAATATTCGTCTTGCCAGCACACGAATCCTGGACAAAATCCGAGCACATGCTCCCAGACATCGGCCCTGCCATCCCCACCCACGTAGAACTCGAGTCCAAGCGGCATTTCCCAGTGGAAAGAGCCCCAGCAAACATGACATTGCCCATCGAGTGGGTGACGACGATGGTGTCGCTAATTACCGCGTCGTTACTCGAGTTGCTGGCTGTCAGCGCTCGGTTGCACACTTTTTCCTGCAGTTTTTCGTCCGTCCACGTGCTGTTTACCGTGTCCAAGTGAGCGAACTTCATCGACGAGCAGCAAGGCCCATGTCCGGCTAAGTGAGTTCCCCAATAATCCGTAAATCCGTCTTGGTTTTCCGAAAATTCATCTTTCACGCCAAGTCCGTGGATAAAGACACACGGGCGAGGTGTAGACTGACACGAACACGTGGACTTGCTGCGGAACGAGAAATTCACCTCAGCTTTGAGGTTTCTAGCCTTGTTCAGCGGCTGTCCGGCAAGTAGAGACCTCCCGATTGCTGTGATGGCACTTGCTGTTGCCACTTTCTCACATTCTAACTTGATTTTCCCAGTAGGAACCACAATGTCGATGGGACTTTCGAGAAATTCCACGTCAATGTCCATATCCGTTCCGAACATTTTAACGCCTGAATCGGACGAACACAGCGCGAAATCAATGCCTTGAAGCGTCACTTTGAACAGCTTCCCAGCGTCACAAGCGATAGTTTCGCTCGAGGACGCACGCGCTTTGTTAATAGCTGAAACGATGGAGTTAATCGCTGGAAGTTTGCTGGTTTCTGCATCGAAACAGCTCACAGTCGTCGCTGGTTCGTCCGATTGGCTGCTGGAATACGGAGTACGCGTCGAACGAGCGATACCGTCGAGCAGAGTGTAGTTGTACAGCGTCGAATCCTCCGTAAACGTCGCGAAGGCGTCGTAAAGTACACTGTCCGGCTTGTGGAGGATGGGGTTGGCGTAAATGGACAAGTCCCGCTGGTCGTAAACCTCCATGGAGTGGCGCTTGACTGTGAAATGGAAGCGAAGAGAAGGAAAATCCGGAGCTTCTGTCCCTTGTGTTGCCTGTAAAATCCACGAAGCAATCATTGCCATTTTAAGTAGAGAAGATGACATGGTACAGTAGTTCTCGTGCATCTAATATGTAGGAAAAGCAGAATGAGCCAGGACGGACTGGTGACTGTGCGAAACAACTGAGCGATGCACATCAATACAGAGAAACAGAGGGGACGAGGGAGAATCCTTGACGCTTTTTTAATCATATTGAAGGCACTAATGTGGACGAGCGGGGTTCCTCACTGAAAGACAGCGCTCCATGTGGAAGGAGAGAGCGTAGGTACGAGATAAAGTTGCTCGGATTTGCTAAAGTTTTTAGGTTGAGGTTGGTCAATTTTAAACTTTAAAAAAGAGCATTTTCTTCAGTATCTTTCTCTTTTTTTTATGAAAAAAAGGAGAATGAAGAGGATGTTTCTGCATACGCCTATTGTCAAAGCTGGAGATTGAAATGATTCGCGTAAGATATTATTCTGTGACAATTGCACTCAGGATTTTTGGATACATCCCATACTTTGTCAGCTGAAGATCCTATCGCTTAGGGTAAACTGATCGGCCTCAGTGATCACTCCACTGGTAAGTGATAAAAATCCTTAATCGTCATCCTGATTTCCACTGTGTTTTCTTCCTATCTCAACCTCCACCTCTCTCACTTTTCATTTTATCAAGATGGCGTCACGTCTCACTCGATTGGCGGTGACATTCGGGCTCTCACTCGTGAGTTTCAATGCGAACGCTAGAGTCACAACGTCCTCGGATTGGCCAAGTCTCGAATTTCGCTTCTCAGTGAAGCGGAACTCAATGAAAATCTACGGCCAGTCGGATTTTTCCATGTTTGCCAACCCCATCGTGTTGAAAGGCAGCAACGTCCGCTATGACGTCTTCGCTACGTTCACAGAGGGCGAAAGGACCGTTAATTACACGCAAATCAACGGCATCGCCTACACTTCAAGCCCCGATTCAACCACCAAGTGTCTGGATTCAGAATCCGGGAAACTTCCACCGATCGATGCAATTGTCAAGGCTGTGAATGAAGCCAACGGTTCAAGACGAACTACCGAGTGCGTTGAGTCTTTCAAGGTCGTTGTGAACGGTATCCCATTCGCGTTATGTGGTTCGGAATCTGGATTTTCAATGGTCGGCCAAGATTTAGATATTGTGGTGGAATATCTGGATAATCGCGTGGACATCGTGGCTCCAAAGTCTGATTTCAACTGCAGAACCGTGTCAACTCCAAGCTTCGTGACGTCAATTGGCAAGGAACTACTGACTGGAGTGGCAGACACCAGCGTGGAAAGGAATCTAAAGGCTCAATTCGGCTTTGATCTATGGGACGACGATTCTTCGGATGATTCGTCGGATAATTCCTGCGAATGCAAATCCACTAAACGCCCCTGCCTCTTCATTCACGGTATGGGCGTGGACGAAGAGGAGCCCCAAGTTGTCGACTCGTTCCCGTACTATTGGGGGAATTTGACCGACCACGCGCCATGCTGCTCGTCTTTCAAGTACACAGTGCTCAACACAGAGGACAACGGCTGGACGAACGACACTCTGCAGCAACAGGTTTGTGACCGCGCTGTGTCCGTCAGCAAGAGGAGCTCCAAGACGGTGATCGCAGACACAATTATCATCACCCATTCGATGGGGAATCTCATGGTAGCAGGCGCTATAGCCACCGGAAAATGCCGATTGGACTCCAGTTCCACGTGGGTCGGGATGGCGGGGCCAATGCAGGGCAGTCGAGCGTCGGATTTTGTCCAACAAACGTGTGCTGGCGAGACAAATTTTCTACTGGAAAAAGTAGCGAATGTCACTGGACGGTGTCCTCCAACTGTGGCTTTACAGTCTCTACCGGCGCAGAACGGCAACTACAGTTCGGAGGGGTTAAACCAGGTGTACACTGCCGCTCAAGAAGCTTACACCAAGAACGTATCGGCTCTGATGTGCAGTGACGGATATTCCGGTCTGCCATCGAAGTACCAGGCTGAGTTCTGGGTACTTGGCAGCGCCATCCCGTACGAATCGGACAAGAACGACGGCATGGTGGAGTTTGCGAGTTGCGCTGCTGGTATCCCCGAATCGAAATTTCAGGATACGTGGAAATCGAAATTTTACAAGACGAAACTGAACCACTACGATAGTGAGTTCCTCTATGGCGACGCTCTTCTGGACGAGAAGAAGATGCCGATCAAGTGGTTCGAGTGTTTGCTTTAGAAAAAAAAAAATATGGTTTCTATCCTAAAAATCTATTCGAAATCTTGGTTATGCCATTCCTACAATAAGCACTCAAACCACTTGACGGGCATCTTCTCCCCATTAAGCAGTGAATCCCCAGATAGAAATTCCATATCGTAATGGTTCAGTCTCGTCTTGTAGAATTTCGATTTCCACGTATCCTGAAATTCTTCTTCGGGGAGACCCACTGCGCAGCTCTGAAACTCCACCATACCATCATTCCTTCGCGATTGATGAGGAACCATCGTCCCCATCGCCCAGAACTCGACCTGGTACGTGGATATGAGGCCAGAGTACCATTTACTGCACATCACGGCATGCACATTCTCCTGGTAAACTTTCTGTGCCGCAGTATACGCCGCATCCAATCTCTCCGTTGTGTGGTTGCCACCTTGATACGCCAGTGACTTCAACGCAGTGCTCGGAGGACATCGACCCGTAATATTCCCGATCTTTTCCCAAACAACATTCGTCTCCCCCGCACAGGATTCCTGGACGAAATCTGACGCCATACTCCCTTTCATTGGGGCGGCCAGCCCCACCCACGTCGAGCTGGAATCTATTGTGCATCTCCCATTGGCGAGGGCTCCAGCAAACATGAGATTCCCCATCGAATGCGTCACAATAATCGTATCGCTGATGGTCAAGTCCGTGCTGGTGTTGCTGACTGCGAGGATTCGGTCGCACACTTTACGCTGTTGCTTTGCACTCGTCCACGAGTTGTTCACAGTGTCTAAATGTGCGAATTGCAGCGACGAACAGCACGGCGAGTGGTCTTCTAAGTGGTCGCCCCAATAGGCCGTGAAATTGTCTTGATTTTCTGGAAACTCTTCCGAAATCCCCATGCCGTGGATGAAAACGCACGGACGAATAGCCGACTGGCACGTACAGGGCGAAAACCCTTTAAAGGAAAAGTCGAACGCAGCTTTCAGGCTTCTTTCCGATCCCCGGTACGAATTTCCAGTCAACAGCGCTTTAGCGACTGCTGTCACAGGGTTCGCTGTTACCGTCGCAGTGCAATTTCGAGGTAAATGATACCTTGGCTCTTGGATATTCACACGATTGTCGAGATACCGAACGTCCACGTCCACATCGCTGCTCTGCATGGTAAAACCCGACGAACCCAAGGCACAAACCGCGAATTCGAAGCCGTTGACGCTGGTTTTAAACAAATTCCCACTTAAACACTGGATAATTCCGTCTTGATGATCTGCTACTGCAACAGCGTCGTTTAAAGACCTGACAAGAGCGTTGATAGGCGGAAGCCCCCCAAGTTCGCTGTCTGGACATGTCACGGACGCATTCACGGTACTGCCGGTTGAGGCGAACCCAACGCCGTTAACGAGGGAGTAATTGTACTCGATTTTATCCTCAGTAAAAGTCGACCAGACGTCGTAGAGCACGGCGTCGACCGAGAGAATGGGGTTCGCGTACAGCGAGAAGTTCGACTGTCCGTGGATTTTCATGGTGTTGCGCTTGAGCGTGAATTGAAATTCCAGAGAAGGCCAGTCCGGTGTTATGACCGCTGTACATGTAGCCATTGAGATCAAAATGGCGAAAACCCATACGGAAGCGAACGCCATTTTGCCTTGTGCTGGTGAAGCCAAATCGGATAATGGACAATGCGCCACGGGGAGATCTGTCCTAATTCCTCCGGATAGCCCAGTACTGACTATTCAGTGCCAGCGTAAACTTTAGCAAATCGCAGGCATTTGGAATGCCGGTAAGACTAGAGCTCGATATTCAGCTTTCTTGTCTATTTGATGAGTCTTAAGCTGACACTCTTAACATCATCCTTGACGTCTTAAAGCTTGGACTAAAGTCCGGGTGTAACAAAATACGTCGTTCTACTCAGTGTATTGTTTATTATTTTAATGTCGTCGCGTTACTATTTTCTTCACATGTTTGATGGCATTTCGGTGAGTAGAGTCATTTCTTGAACTACTGAATACTGTACCTCCAAGTAGTAATGATGCGTTGGCAACCTACATGTAGCTACTTCTTATGTTTTTACCAGAACAAAAAAAAAATCCCATAAAAGTTTACTTAAAAAGTAATGGAAAAAAACCTACACGTTTCATCAATCCAGATCAATTCCCCGCTTCGCCTTCGTACGAGTCGGCATCGGCTCACCAGTGAGAAGAGCGTGTCCAATTGCACTCACCGAGCTGGACAGTCCCAAATCCGCGCACTTACTCGCAGCAACACGGTCCAAAGTCGGCGGTCGAATGTCGATATGACTCTCTAAATACTCCACCGAAATGTCCATATCAGTGCCCTGCATCGTGAATCCGGTCGTCCCGGAGACGCAAATGGTGTAGTCTCCTCCATTGATCTCCGTCTCGTACGAGCTCCCCGTGGTACAGGTGGATGAAGAAGCACTTCCGTTCCCAGACGCAGCTGTGGCTGCATTGACAGCGGCCACAAGGGAGTTAATAGGCGGAAGTTTGCCAGATTCCGTGTCCAAGCACACGGTTTGAGCCGTGGGGGCGCCTGAAGAGCTCCCGGTCGTAAATGGCGTCGATTCCGAGTACGCGACGCCGTCCACGAGCGTGTAGTTGTGCAGAGCTTTCGGTTGCGTGAAGGTGGCGTAGACGTCGTACAGTACGTCCTTGTTGGCGTCCAGTACGATCGGGTTCGCGTACATGTCGAAGGAATTCTGGTCGTACACTTTCAAGGTCTCTTGCTTGATGGTGAAGTGGAATCGCAACGCTGGCCATTCCAGTTTCGTGCCAGTCTCCAGTTTCCGCTGAGCTGCTGCCGGTACGAAGGCGAAAGTTGCAGCCACGAGGAGGAATCGCAGAGCTGTTCCAGACATTTTAGACGAACGTTTGGCTGCTTCGGAAGAGGAGAAAGTGGAGTGGCCAGTGGCCGTTCCTACACCAGATGCCGACAATCGTCCCAACTTGGAGCGCATCCTATCCTAGCATCATCGACAAAGTGCGGACAGATGAAAACGACTCCAATTCAGAGCCGAGAATCTCGACTCGGGAACGAATTTTTCAAGTCCCTTTTGCACATTTTCCACATTTGCATCTGTTCAAAGTGGCGAAAATTGTGTGAATTACTTTCCTCAAATTGACAATTAGTGGCAAAAATGCCATTTTCTAACATCAAAAACAACAATACTTTTTTTGGTGTTATGTTTTTAAAAACGGCACGGACCATCGACCATCTAACTCTATACCTTTTGACTTTACAGCACGCACTCGAACCACCGGAGCGGCATTTTGGCCTCGTTCAGTACTGAATCGCCCGCGAGGAACTGCATGTCGAAGTGATTCAGTTTGGTCCTGTAAAAGCGGTCGAGGTACGACTCCCCAAACTTTTCTTCCGGGAAACCAACGGCGCAGCTCTGGAACTCCACCATGCCATCGTTTAAGTCCGATTTGTGCGGGATGAGGCTGCCCAGCAGCCAGAACTTGGCTTGATACGTCGACATTAGACCGGAGTAGCTGTCTCCACACATGAGAGCGTACACGTTCTCTCTGTACGCCTTCTGGGCTGCTTTATACGCGGCGTTCAGCCTTTTGCTGCTGTAGCTTTCCCCCTCGTACGCCAGAGACTTGATCGAGTCCATAGGCGGACATTTGCCCGTGATTGCTCCGTATTTTTCCAATATCACGCTGTTTTTGCCAGCACACGTTTCCTGGACGAAATCCGAGGCCATACTTCCCTTCATAGGGCCAGCCAGCCCCACCCACGTGGAACTCGAGTCCAATTGGCACAGTCCATTGGCCAGAGCACCCGCAAACATGAGGTTCCCCATGGAATGGCTCACTACGATCGTGTCTGAGACTGTGGACGTGGAACTCGAGTCACTCGCAGCGAGAACTCGATCGCACACTTTCTGCTGGAAAATCTCGTCCGTCCAGGCGTTGTTGACCGTATCCAGTCGCGCAAACTTCATCGAGGAGCAGCACGGCGCGTGGTCCGTCAGGTTCCCCCAGTATTTACGGAACGAGTCTTGGTTTTCTTCCATTTCCGGCTCCAGTCCTTGTCCATGGATGAAAATACACGGTCTTGGCGTCGATTTACAGGAGCAAGTGGACAATTCATCCAACGAAAGATCCAAGTCAAGTAGATCTTTGAGTTTTCTCGCTTTCACGGCTCCTCCAGTGAGCAGAGCGTGCCCAACTGTGGTGGTAGACGTAGACGACGCCTTTGAAGCACATTTCTGCGCCTTTGGGTCCATCGTGGGCGCAACAACCTCGATGTGGCTCTCTAAATACTCCACCGATAAATCCATATCGACACCTTGCAACGTGAAACCGGTTGTACCTGAAACGCAAAGCGTATAGTCGACGCCTTTGAACGTCGTCTTGTACGACGTTCCTGTCGTGCACGCAGTACTCGTACCGTTCCCTGTCTCGGTAACGGAATTCACAGCGGACACGATGGAATTCACCTCTGGAAGCTTGTCAAATTCCTTATCCGAGCACGAAACCAATGGCGTAGGAGTTCCTGAAGAACTACCGGTAGTGAACGGAGTGCTTTCCGAATACGTGACGCCGTTCACGAGCGTGTAGTTGTGCACCGCCTTGGAGTCCGTGAACGTGGCGTAGACGTCGTAAAGTACGTGTTTGTTGTTGTCCAGAACCGTAGGATTCGCGTACATGTCGAACGTCGTCATCCCGTAGACTTTCATGGTGTCTTTCTTGAGTGAAAAGTGGAAGCGGAGGGCTGGCCAGGACAATGGAGTTCCAGTCTTGAGCTCGTCCCAGTGCTTCTCGTCCAAAACGCTGTGGTCTGCTGCTCCCACGAGTCCAAGAAGAGCAGTCAGGGCCACTGCGAAACGACCGAGAGATAGCGGCATCCTGGTGCTAAGGTTGATCGCTCGAACAGAAGAAAGAGGAATGAAGAAGGCCACCGCAGACGGTTAGGTATAATAGCAGTACACTCTCTTGATGCTGTACACCATCCCAAGAGATCCTTGGTCTGCCTCGAGTCCATAAGCTTTTGATGCACTGAAGCTAATGATCGCAGCGTTGTACCTGTACTTCGAATAGTTAGTCTAGACTCTAGGGACGGAAGGTTTTATCAATCAATCAAGACGGACTTTTACATGCAGAAGGGAGGAAGTTTCTCAACATGCAACGAGCCGGAAAAAAAACTAGACTTCAACTTCTACAAAAGACACTCGAACCATTTCGCAGGCATTTTTGCCTCGTCTAAAAGCGAGTCGCCACTAATAAACTCCATATCAAAGTGGTTGAGTTTCGCTCTGTAGAAGCGATCGCGGTAGCTTTTGCCGAACTTGGAGGCTGGGAATCCCCCCGCGCAACTGTCGAACTCCACCATACCGTCATTTCGCTCGGATACGTGGGGGACCGTCTTGCCCAACATCCAGAAAATCGGTTTGTACAGTGACGTTAATCCGATGTAGCTCTCACCGCACATGACGGCGTATACGTTCGCTCGATACGCCTTTTGCGCTGCTTTATACGCTGCATCGAGCTCCGTGGAGCTGTAGCTCCCTCCTTCATACGGCAACGACTTTAAACCCGTAGTAGGTGGACATTTCCCAGTGAATTCGGCCACCGTTTCGAGGACAGCGGTGGTTTTACCCGCACAAGAGTCCTGAATGAAGTCGGAGCACATACTGCCCTTCATTGGACCAGCTAACCCCACCCAAGTCGAGCTGGAACTCAGTCTGCACTCCCCGTTAGCGATTGCACCGGCCAGCATGAGGTTCCCCATCGAGTGGGTGACTACGATCGTGTCTGCAATTGTGACGTTGGAGCTGCTTTCACTCACGGCCAAGACTCGCTTACAGACTTTTTGCTGCAGGGCTTCACTCGTCCAAGAGTTACCCGACGTATTGAGGTACGTGTACGTCATGGACGAGCAGCACGGTGCGTGGCCTCTCAAGTCCCCCCAGTAGTAGAATCTCTCTCGGTTCCGAGCCATTTCGCTCTTGATACCCAGACCGTGAACGAAGACGCATGGACGCGGCTTGGATTTGCACGAACATGACTTGGTTAGGGAGAACTCGAGCTCAGCCTTGAGTTCGCGATGGGATTCCCCAGTCAGGAGCGTTTGTCCAATTGCAGTCACCGAGGTGGCGAATGACTCGTCAGCTTTTACTACATGTACTTCTGCTGGTTGGATGTCTACGGGTTTCGTCAAATACTCCACAGAAATATCGAGAGATCGACTTGTCATCGTGAATCCCGACCTGGACGAACATAAGGACAAGGTGGCGCCAGTTAGAGAGACCTTGAACAGATTCCCAGTTGTACACTCGTCACTTCCATAGTCACGTGGCACAGCTGAAGCTCCGTTAATCGCTGAGACGATGGAACTAATTGACGGGACCTTCTTCGACGGATTAGCTTCCGCGTCTTGGATAAATCTAGCAGAAACGTCGTAAAATACTTGAGTACCGGTACTGTTGTCGGACAAGGTGGGGGTAGCGAGTATGGAGAACTCGGACAGACCGTAGATGGAGCTGTGACTTGAGAAAGTGAACCGAAGCGGTGGCCAGGCCGATGAATTCACGCGCTGGTGGTCTCGGGTTGCCAGTGTCTCCGTGGTGGCCACAAGCAGGACAGCCGAAACTGCTGCTAGATGGAGAAGACGCGGTGACATGTTTAAAGTTCGAACGTTGGAGCACAGGCGAGTCGATGACTCAAAGCCACGCTAAACGAGTATGTACTACGGCTTTGTAAAGCCGGTTGTTGCCAACAACTTGTTAGAGAGGAATGGAACGGCAACGTCACCATCCGAAAAGAACTCTCACGAGGAACCCACACTGGCATATACTGAACGAAATATGTTACTGGAAGTGTCAGAAATGTTTAAAGTGCGCCTTAAGTTCGCACTCTTCAATCGGGTACAGTATCATTATGATGGAGCCTGGTCGCCGTAGCACGGGCATGTCGGCCTCGAGTCTGCACGTGCTGGACCGCCCACTAAGCCGTGGCAAAGGCGAGGTGAGTCTCAGTGCCTTCTCCTTCCTCTTCTCCGAGATGGTCCAGTACTTTCAGGGCCGCGTGCAGAACATTTCCGACCTGGAGAACCGTCTGGACGGCGCCGGATTCGGCGTGGGGGTGCGCGTTGTGGAGCTTCTGTGCCACAGAGAGAAGTCCGGCCGCAGGGAGACGCGGCTGCTGGCCATGCTGCAGTTCATCGTGTCCACGTGCTGGAAGGCGCTCTTCGGTAAGGCCGCGGACGCCCTGGAACGCAGCACGGAGAACGAGGACGAGTACATGATCCACGAACTGGAGCCGCTTACTAACAAGTTCGTGTCCGTGCCGCCTGATCTCGGGCAATTGGACTGCGCCGCTTACATCGCCGGCATTGTGCGCGGCATCCTGTGCAGTTCTGGCTTTCTAGCGGAGGTGACGGCCCATACAGTGGAGGTACCAGGAGGTCAACGCGACAAGACGGTGTTCCTGGTCAAGTTCGATGAGAGTGTCATCCGTCGAGAAAGAGTGTTGACATAGGGGAAAACGAACGTTAAATAGACCACGCGGTCTTACGTAGAAATTGAGTCGGAAACGAGGTTACTAGGCTGTCTAATGGGACATCCGGACGTCGTCCATAGCGCTGGAAGGAGGTTGCCCCCACGTCGCGTAGTCGGCGCGTTCGCTGGCCTTGTACTCGTCCACCAGGTTCTGTACGACCTCGCGAGCACTGTCGAATTCGTCCAGATTCTCGGCAAACATCGGCTCCTTTCGGTAGTTTTCAATGAAAGCGCCGTGTTTCTTCAGGCGGTCGTACTGCAACAGCAACTTGTGGAACAGAGCGCCGATGCTCGTGTGGTTCGCCAGCATCAGGCCGTTCACCTTGTGCGACGTCTCCACGTACGGCGACTTGCGTGATAGCGCCACTTGGATCGACGCTGGGCCCCACGGGATGAAGCGAGCGAGTTTCCGTTCACGGATCCGCTGCAGCGACTTGTGCACTTGAGTAGGGTCCACATCTCCCTGGATAATATTCAGGATGGAGATGTAGCACCCCGTCTTGGTTGAAGTGCTCACCATAATGTTCTTGGGCTGCAACAAACGTCGCATCACGTCCAGCACCGTCGTCTTCCTGACTGCTGACACCTGGGCGTCAATAGTGAGTGGGGTGTACCCCGTCATCAAAAAGTGGCACCGTGGGGTCGGGATCAGCGACGCTACCAGTCCAATCAGGTCGTTGTTCATGTATCCAGGATATCTCAACGTCGTGGTGCTGGCGGCCATGACGGTGGACACCAACGAGTTCAATTGAGAGACTGTGGGGTTCTCGACCCTCAATCTCTCGACCGCGATCCTGTTCAACGCCGTGTTGTCCAGAACCACCACAGAGTCTGCATTGAGCACCAGTCTCTTCATTGTAAGCAGCGAATTGTACGGCTGTACGACCACGTCGCTCTGGAAATCGGACTGGTTAGGGAACACCGAGTACGTCTGGATGAGTTTCTTGGGGAAATGGTCATTTAAATTCTCCAAAAGGTACGAGCCCATGCCGGAGCCAGTGCCTCCAGCAATGGAGTGACACAATACGAATCCCTCGAGGCTGTCAGACCCGTCCGCTTCTCTGTCGATCATCTCCATCAACTGGTCGTGGTGTTCCTCCCCTTGGTGGTATCCGGACGCCCAATTGTTGCCAGCGCCGCCCCCCTCCTTGGATACGAAGAAGTTTTCTGGGTTGTATAAGTTCCTGAAGGTGGAAGTGCTGATACTGTTGATAACACGAGGCTCCAGGTCCATGAGCAGAGCCCTAGGGATGTAGTGCTCGTCGTCCGCCTGATAGAAGAAAACGTCTTTGCGGTCATGCCCAGAAGTGGCGAAGTCCTGCACGATCCCGTCCGCGGAGATACCGTGCTCCACGCACAGCTGTTTCCAGAACTCCATGCCGATCTGGTTGCCGCATTGGCCTGCTTGTAGTGTGATGATCTCGCGCGGCATCACGGGATATAAGGTGCGCCCACTGCTAGGATATGCTTGAAAGGCGGGAAATTCAGTGGTGCAAATTGTACGTATTGTAACGTATAATGTGGACTACGTAGATAGTGGCTGTAGCGATTCTGGTGGTGCCGATGTTACAATCATTCCGGGCCTTGTTGACGGTCGAGTTGGTGTTGCCATTGCTTCCGTGAGGACCAGAGCACATGTACATTGTACATTGTACATGTATCCAATATGCTTCGTGTTGTCGAGTCAGTTCATTTGAGGCAAAATTCTCCGATACTTGAGAGCTTTGCACCGCTACAAAGTCAGCATTTGCCGCCTTTAACTGATGCTCACCACCAGCACCACCTCAATTTCTATACAGACACAGCGCGTGGAGACACGTGGTGCGAGTGGCTAGTACAGTAGTAGCTACTGTACAGCTTGTACTGTACTGTAGCAGAGTAAACTTTACGCTGCTCTCGCCTGCTTACTGTAAAGTGCTGGCCTTTTTCCTCGTGGGGTTGTCGTCTTTGACTTGATATTTGTATACTCCCCATCCCCTTTCAAAGTCGATACAAAACAGCAAGATCAAACCCAAGTCGGAGCTGTCCGACTGACCACGCAGTTCCCATTCCGCGATCCAAGAAGCCCCGAGCTCTCCGTTATGGCCGCAATCCGCTCCGCCGCCAAGAAGGCGCCCACTGCCATTGCCATGTTCAACATGGGTGGGCCATCGACGCTTCCGGAAGTGCAGAGCTTCCTCACGAATCTCTTCACGGACCCCGAGTTAATCCCAATGGGGCCTGTGCAGGACTACGTTGGTCCGTGGGTGGCTAAGCGCCGCACACCGCAGATTGTGGACCAATACGCTCAGATTGGAGGCGGATCTCCTATCCTCAAGTGGACCAACATCCAGGGCGAGAATATGTGCAAGATCCTGGACGAAATCCGTCCAGAGAGCGCACCACACAAGCACTACGTGTTTTTCCGGTACGCGAACCCGTTGACGGAGAAATCGCTCCAGCAGATGAAGGAGGACGGAGTTACCCGTGCTATCGCCTTCTCACAGTACCCGCAGTGGTCCTGTACGACGTCAGGGTCCAGTATGAACCACTTGTGGAGGGAATTGAACCGTTTGGACATGAAGGAAGACTTCAAGTGGTCACTCATCGACCGTTGGAACACTCATCCGGGGTATATCTCGGCTGTGGCGAACCGCGTGAAGCTTGGACTCGAGCAGTACGCGCCTGAGGACAGAGACAAGGTCATTATCATGTTCTCAGCCCACTCGGTGCCCATGAAGACGGTGTACAAGGGCGACTCGTACGTGAATGAGATCGCTGCAACGGCCGAGCAGGTGATGAAGAAGCTGGCAGGAAAGAACATGCACATTCTGAGCTGGCAGTCCAAGGTCGGGTACTTGCCGTGGATGGGGCCAAGCACTAGTGACGTCATCGCGCGCTACGGCAAACAGGGACACAAGTACGTTTTTGGATGTGATTTTATTGATACTTGTAGTGTTTACTAATTCGTTTACTTGTTTTTTTTTTTCAGACACGTTATGGCTGTGCCTATTGCTTTCACATCGGACCACATTGAGACGCTGTATGAGATCGACATTGAGTACGGAGAGGAGGCGGAGGCTGCAGGCATTACGGTGCGTTCAAACTGTTCCATTTCTACTAACATGTTAACAGAAGCGACTAATGACTAACTTTTGCGCTTCTTTTTTACAGGATTTCAAGCGATGCCCGTCGCTGAATGACGAGCCGCTGCTGTTCAAGGCGCAAGCCGACATCGTGAAGCAGCACTTGGACTCGGAGGAGTTGCACTCGTCCGCGTACCCACTCAACTGCGCAGGCTGCACGAACCCAATGTGCCGCAGCATCGTAAACCCTATCAAACCCTACAAGAAGCTCCTGTAGAGCTGAACGCTGTCGGCATCCAGCCACCGATAAATACTCCTCATCGTCCTTAGATCTCCGAATGCAATTGTGTCATAGACGAAACTTGAATTTCGTGTCGTGTCCATCAGTTTTTTTTTTTTTTTCAGTCGCATTTTTAACCTAAAGGAAGAGTGAAATTCGCAAATGCTGTCTTCACGCGAACGTCTCCAAGAACGGCAAGGCCAATACGCTGCGCCACGCCACGAGTACTTACAGCAACTGGTCGATGTGTTCCAACGTTCCCCCGATGTGCTTCGCAAGGAGGAAGTAGTCGCGAATCTGGCCAATTTCGCTTACGATCCCATCAACTACAAGTCCTTCCGTCGTTTGCGTGTCATGGACCTCTTCCTCGACATCCTCGACGCTGATCAAGAAGCCAAGGCCTCCAGTACCGACGAAAAGACCAAGAAACCAGCGCAACAAGGTCCAGCCACGACCTCATCGCATCCTTCTCGGAAGAACTTGGCTGAATTCGCACTGGGAGGCATCTGCAATTGCATTCCAGACCCTCAACTGCAGCAGCAATTCATCGATGGCGAAGGACTGGAGATTCTAGCGCCTTATATCCTCCAAACCTCAGGCAACAGCGCACCAACGTCGTCTCGGGAACTCAACGTGGTTGTCTCCGCCTTAACAACCGCGTATTTTCTGTTAGACTCAAGCGCTTTCACCGATATCACATCCGACAGGTTCAGAGACAAGATGCAGGCACTACAGAGCCACCAAAACGTGCAGATCGCCAACACAGCAGCCGCATTCCTCAGTCGATACCAGGAGCTCCTTCAAGGGGAAGCACAAGAATGTCGAGCAGCTTCAACAGGACTATTCCAGCATGAACTCAGCGATGATGTAGTCAATTCATAGTGCGAGTTCCGAGTCGGTTCACCGGTTGCTGACTTTTATCCTTTGAAAACCGTAAAATCCAAGCATTTTACTCTTCCTGATCCTCCTTCAACACTTTGTGTGCGATCTGCACGATGCGCTCAAAAGCCACGTCGGCGTATCGACGCCAGCAGATGTGGTCTCGCCATCGCCGAGTCGGGAGTTGTGGGGTTGATAGACCGTGGAAAACCTTCGCCACTGCATAGCTCGTCCACTTGACATCGTCAACGTCGCTTGTCCCCTCTTCCTCACTTCCTTCTCTTAAACCTTCGCCTCCTAGACGAAGTAGGGCGAGTGAACGGGTGTCACGCTCGATAGACTCAATCAAAGACGTAGTGAGCGGCCGTAGCACCTTCAGTAGCTGATCTTCATCTGCTTTATCTTCCCCATCCACATCGTCCTCGAAATAATGGACCAGTTTCGTCTCCAGAGCGAGTGCTTTCTCCTCAAGGTCTTCTTCTTCGTCGCCTTCATGCTTTGATGGAGCTGGAGCTGGTAACGCAGCCGCATTAAGAGCGCCATAAAGGTGTGCAAGACGTCCGAGTTGACGGGATTCGAGGTGCTCGTGCTTCGCGTACAGAACATCCGTCCATCGGTCAACAGCTTCAGCCTTGATCTCCTCCGTCACCTCCACTCGCCAGCTCAACTGAACCTGGAAAGCTGGCTGTGAAAGCGTCATGCGCTGGATCTGGCCAGTTTGCTGAGCTGCTCGTAGGTCCTGCAGCATCTGCCGTTCATTTGTTGCTGCTGCAACGGCCGCAGCATTCGTCTCTCCTTCCTGTTGGGCAGTTGATTGGGCTAGAAGAGCCGCAGCTCCCTCTCCGTTCCCTCTAGAGCTAACAGCACGCGCGTACCAGCGCGCTGTCTCGTGCAAGTGCAAGTCGATGGTCCAGGAGCTCAAATATCCGTCCTTGCGATGCGTAACCCGCGCATTCGGTAGCTCCTTGCGTCGAACTGCTTCAAGTAGAAGCTTCACACACGAACGAGGAGCCAATTTCTTCGCTTGAGTGTCCAGTAGCTGCAATGTACATCGACTCATACTCAGAGGTCGAAGAGTTACGAGTAATCCCTCCTTGTCCTCTTCACGCTGTGTATCAAGTGCCAATAAGGTCAAAAACGTTTCCACAGTAGCCGCCTTCAAGTCCAAATGCCGTTCCAGCCAATCCCGTTCCAGAGACACGAGCGTCAGGCCCCCACCAGCTCTTTGGCTCGAGTATTTCACGTCCACAACATGTTTCGAGCTTGTAGGAGCCACTTGATACTGGAAAACAAGCGCCAAAAGCCTCTGAAGCTGCTCTTGATGCAGCGCTGTAGAGAAAAGCAAAGAGCGGAAGTGAACAGCGTCGTCGTCCAGCAGATAGAGAAGAGCTCGAGCAGCTTTTCCATCACGACCAGCACGCCCTATCTGCTGAACGTAACCCTCAACTGACGACGGCATGTGGAAGTGCACTACTGCACGCACATTCTTCTTGTCGATACCCATTCCAAAGGCAATCGTAGCCACCACGACACGTACTCTGCCTTTTGCGAAGCCGGTTCGGACCTTCTCCTTAGCTTCGGGGGTCATTCCAGCATGGAACGCCAATACTTTCCCAGAGCTCCGCCATGTCGAAGGCAATTGTTCACGAAGCAGAGCCGATAACTCCTCCGTCTGTCGCTGCTGGTGAACATACACGATAACACCCCCACCGCTTGTTTTTGGGCCTTTACTGAGCTCAGGAAGTACTTGGACGAGATGTCGTAGCCGCTCATCGTTAGAACGGACGGTACGAACCTCGAGCGCCAGGTTTCTCCGCTGCCACGGCATTTGAAGCACCATTTCACTTTCATCTTCGCTCTTCTTGGCCTCTTCTTGACGGGAACGAAGCTGATTGAGTACATCGTGCACAACGCGTCTTGAAGCGGTAGCTGTTACGCACAGAACGCACTGCGCATGGCGGAAAACCTCTGCTAACCGTAGATAACTTGGACGGAAGTGGTGAGACCATTCGGAAATGCAGTGGGCTTCGTCCACACACACAAGCGCCAAGCGAGCTCGAACTCGCGGCATGGCAAGAAGCGCCTGCATGCCGGCACCTAGCGCCTTCTCCGGGGACAGGAAGATGAGCGACAGTTTATCCGCCAGTAAATCACGGACAAAAGCTGCGTGTTTCGCCTTGGAACCCGAGTCGGACGAGCCGGAGAGACACACAGCGCGGGATTTTAATGGGGCAGGAAGACTCTCGTACTGGTCGTTCATCAGCGAGATAAGCGGCGAGATCACGAGTGTGATACCTGGTAGGAAAAGCGCTGGGAACTGGTAGCACAGCGACTTACCAGCGCCTGTAGGCAGCACAAGAAGCGTATCTTTCCGACGAAGAACTCTTGAGATCGCCCACTGTTGGCCCGGACGAAACTCAGCATGACCAAAGACCAGTCGTAAGTTTGTCAGCATCGCTTCTCGCTGCTCTTCTTCATTGGCTTCGATGTCAAGGGGGACACACTCGATAGCTTCAGCTTGTGCTGCTGATTCACTGGAACTGGACGTGGAAGACGCAGTGAATAGCGTTTGAAGCGCCGTTGGAACGTGATCGTCTTCCCACAGGAAGAAATCGCAGCGACCTTCATCGAAACTCAAGGGACACGCGAAAAACCGGCGGCCGTGGTTCTTGTTCTTCTTCTTCACCTCCAAGCTCTGGCACACAAGCGCATGATGACATCTGGGCGGTTCCAACGGCTTTGATTGCTCTTTAGAAGGAGTCGGAGCTTTCTGATCCTTATCCGATCGATTATGCGCTTGTTCAGCCTTGGCCAGGGCCTCCAGACATTCCTCAATAAAGTCCACTCCGTCATCTGCCAACAAAGGTTTGTCCTGCTTGCGTTGCTGGCTTCCATTCGCATTGACAACCGGCGCTACACCCGTGGCATTATCCCCAGTAGCTTCATCCAAAAGGTTCTCATTCCGTGCTCGTAGATAGGCAGGACGCTTCTTCGCTCGTCCAGAGCTTCCTTTGAACCTTTTCCGCATGTTAAGACGCACGAAGTTGTCACTGACTGCACTCTGCGCATCCTCCGTCTTCCACCGCTCAAACTCCGCTGTCTTTCCAAAAGCACCGGAAGATCGTTCACTACCTTCTGCTGGCGTGTCAAAGTCATCGAGACTCAAGGCAGTTCCGGTGGAAGCGAAGCCCCACGACTCTTCTTCGTCTGGAGCTCTCCGTTTCCCTGTTGTTTTAGCTTCTGTCTCCTTCGTCACTTCGTATTCTTCATCTCGACTTGGAAGATTTAAAGAGGATGAGCCTGCACCGCCAAGGATACTGTCCAGCTCTTCCTCGTTGTCTCCTTTCTCCTCCTTTTGATCCTTGCCGAAAACCTCCTGGAAGACGCGGTCGAAGCCTGTTTCCTGACGCTCTCGCTCCTGTTGTTTGGCTTGTTCGGCAGCTTCATCATGAGGTTTCTTGGCTGCCCCATTGCTCCACAACTGTTGACGTTCTTGCACTGACATTGAAAGACCCAGGGCACCCGTTTTCCGGACATTTTTTGGCTTCTGCTGCGTCTTTTTAACCGTTTTAAGAGCGCCAGGCTTCGTAAGAACTTGTGTTGAAGTCTCTACTTTAGGTTTCTTCTTTTTCTTCTTGTCTAGAGCGCGTAGCAGCCACGCAGAGTCGCCTGAGCTGGAATTAGAGGACTTCTGAGACTTCACATTAGTGTTTGTCGTCTTCCCGGCACTTCTGAGAGGCGCAAAAAGTGGTGTAGATAGAGAAGAAGAAGAGGAAGAAGATGGTACTGTTGCTGGCAATTTAGATGTCACAGAGGCTGAGTTCTTGGAGCTTGAAGTGCTGGTGTCCGCGCCCTGCCGACGAGGCCACATTTAGGAAGTTAGAAAGTGTGAAATGTTTAATCTTAACCGTTATTAACCGATACAGTTTAAAAAAAATACCCATACAAATTCAATTGCCAGCATGTCAATGGCAACGGGTGCAAAGGCGCTGAGCGCTATCGAGTTCTTACGTCTATGCGGGCGTCTCAAAGTGAGTTGACGATGTATCGGTATACCTGGAGATCTCCTTTATCTTCCCTATAAGGAGCTACACTGGAACTGCCGCTATCCATTGACTAACGTATTGAAACGTGTCATTTTTTTTATGCAACCGATCCACAGACGCTCAAACGCACTGGATGGGTCAACAACAAGGTGGCACTTCCTGAATCTGTGGCTGACCACATGTACCGCATGGGCATGTGCTGTATGCTGCTGGATGATAGCAACGATACCGTGAACCGCTCAAAGTACGTGGTGTTCGTTCCTGTCCAGTCGTTTGTAGTAGAAGCTGACGGTGTAGTGCACGAGAACAGATGCATCAAGATGGCTATTGTGCACGACTTAGCGGAGTCTCTTGTGGGCGATATCACACCTCATGATGGTAAGGAGTTCTGGCCTAGAAATGGAGACGTTTAGGTTGTTGACTTGGCTTCTTGCAGGTGTTGCTGAGGAGGACAAGCACCGCATGGAGAAGGTACGTTAGTTAACTTGCATGTAGATGTAGATGTAAATGTTGAATATTTGCTGATGGATATGAGTTGTTGTTGCAGGAGGCGCTGGACGAGATTTGTGCCACGCTGGGGGACACTCCGTCCGCCGTGGAGATCCGTTCCCTTTGGAACGAGTACGAAGCCGGATCCTCTGAGGAGGCCAAGATCGTAAAGGCACGTATTGGACTCTTGGTCTTCTGCTGTTTCTCTTGCTGACAAGTGCTGTCTGTTTAGGATTTTGATAAGTTCGAGATGATTCTGCAGGCCGACGACTATGAACGTGGTACGTACCTTGTCTGCCTGCATTCTGTGTAGCGACTGCTCTTGCTAATTTGTGCTGTGTATCATTTCCGCATTGTCTTCTGAAGGCCAGAACATCCCGCTTGATGACTTCTTCCAGAGCACCAAGGGTAAGTTCCGCACGCCACTGGTTCAGTCTTGGGTGGAGGAGCTCACCACCCAGCGCAATGCGCGTCTTGGCGTCAAGGAACCTGCCGAGGGCAAGTAAACGCAGTAAATGTCTCGAACACTTCGCTTGTAGAAGACCGAAGGTGCTACGTTGAAGGAAGCATCTCTTGCAGTCGGCCTGAGCCAAGTCAACTGAGGCAGAGTGTAGGTCAACTTCAACGTCGTAAAAACGCACGTAATTACTTTGGTTTGAAGCGTCTATGCCCCGGGTTTTGGTCAAAAATACAACTGTGTCGCTTACAATTTTTAAGTCAAACGGACTAAATCAATGTCCCGGCCATGTAAACCTGCAGCCAATCATAAAATTCAAAATATACCGGTAGTGCCGGTACCTTTTGTTTTTTACCGGTCTGGTATCAAAACGTGGCCGATCCTGACCTGTCAGTTCCGATTTCCCCCAAGAGCGCGTCGATCTGTCCCTGCATCTTGTGCCAATGTCTCTCGCCGCTGTGCCCACCGCCTCGTTGCTCTCGGAGCTGCAGAAGCGCATCGAGTGCGCCAACAAGAAGGAGCGCCGCACTATCTTCATCGGTACGCAGCAACAGCCAACGTACATGTAATTGCGCAATCCATAGACAATTCAGAGGCTAACAATATTGTTTTCGCACTTCCAGGCCCCCCTGGATGCGGCAAGGGCACACAGTCGCCTCTGGTGAAGGACGAGTACTGCCTGTGCCACTTGGCCACTGGTGACATTCTGCGCGCCGCCGTGGCTGCCGGAACCGATATGGGCAAGAAGGCTAAGGCCGCTATGGAGTCGGGCGCCCTCGTCACCGACGAAATCGTGGTGGGCATTATCAAGGACGCCATCAAGAGCCCCGAGTGCCGTCGCGGCTTCATCCTTGACGGCTTCCCGCGCACGGTTGTGCAGGCGAAGAAGGTGAGTTTAGAGACGGAAGTGCCATGTGTGACTAGTGTTGGTTTACTCACTACAACTATTGTCTGCTGTTTGTGCCATGATCGTGTAGCTGGACGAGATGCTCGCTCAGGAGAACACCCAGGTGGACGCTGTGGTGAACTTCAACGTGCCGGACTCGGTGCTGGTGGAGCGTATCTCAGGCCGCCGTGTGCACCCTGCCAGTGGCCGCAGCTACCACGTCAAGTTCGCCCCGCCTAAGGTGGCCGGCAAGGATGACGCCACCGGTGAGCCGCTGATCCAGCGCAAGGACGACAACGAGGCCACGTTGGGCTCGCGCCTCGAGGCTTTCCACAAGCAGACGCAGCCCGTTATCGACTTCTACCGCAAGCAGGGCAAGCTCGCCGATGTGAATGCTCACACGGACATGGGCAAGGTCACCGCGCAGATCCGCGAGACCCTTGGCTCGGACTAAATTGTCGCTTGACCCTAGAGCAGGCAACATAGCTGTCGCTTGCTAGCGCTCGAGGTTTCTGCTGACCCTCATCAAGAGCTGCGTGAATATCGAATAAAGATGTCTGCACCTTGCTGTTCCTCAGTTGATTCATCGACATCCGCAAGATGGCAACTTGTTAAAAGAGCGATCCCATCTCCTTGCGTTTCCAGGCCATGCTACGTCAGTACCTTGCCAAAACCGGTTTCATACCGACGCCCTTTCGAAAACTGTTCCTGTCCAATCACCGTCGCTTAATCACTAACACGAGGGTATCTAGTGACTTGTCATGCTTGTCACCCCAGCTTGAGCCCTGCGTCATCGTATCATTGGACCATGGGCAAGAACGCGCTGCTGAATCTCTATCTGCTCGCCTTCAACGGCGCCTCGTGCGCTGGGTGGGCCTACGTGCTGTACCTGACGGTGTCTACAGTGCTCAAGTCGCATGAGGCCGGTCAGGACTGGAATCAGGTGGCTCAGTCCACTTGGGACGTTGTGTCAATGCCCCTCAAGGTGGTGCAGACGATGGCTGTGATGGAGATCGTCCACGCTGCGGTGGGCTTTGTACGCTCTCCCTTGGGCTCTACCCTTATGCAAGTGAGCTCCCGCCTGTGGCTTGTCTGGGCCATCAACGTGCTGTGCCCCGTGTCCCGTTACCAGTTCGGGTTTCCTCTTATGGTTGCTAGTTGGGGGCTCGTGGAGGTGCCACGCTACTCGTTCTACGCTCTCAACCTGTACAACGCGGTGCCTGGCTTCCTATTCTTCCTGCGCTACCACCTCTTCATGGTGCTCTACCCGTCGGGTGTGCTCGGTACGTCCCTCCCCCCATCTTGTGATGCTCAATTTTCCAGTGACGTCTATGTAAATGGAAAGCTCACGTTTGTTTTTGTTGGTGGTCCTTATCAGGTGAGGTGCTCTGCATGGTAAGCTCATTAAGTTTCCTGTCTACGGGTGCATACGCCATTGCGCTGCCCAACACGCACAACATCTCGCTCTCACTCTACATCGTGGTCATTCTCGTGCTGGTCGTGTACATCCCTGGCCTCCCCGTCATGTACGGCCACATGCTCACGCAGCGCAACCGCGCGTACTCCAAGACGAAGGCCAAAACCGCGTAGTTTACGCAGGGAGCGGACTGAGCTGGGCTTTTGTTTCGCGAGCTAAAAATTGGGAGAAAACTTGGTAAAGGCGTTGAAGCAATTCAGATCAACAAGAAAAATATCGCGCGCTGTGCACGTGTGCTAGTCTATTCATGTATAGCTTCTTGTTGCCCTTGTGCTGTTGTCTTATGGCCTCCTTCCCTTAAATCAACACTACCGACGCAGTAAAGTTTACAGATATCCATCCTCCCATTGAGCTAGAAAATGCTGGAATTCTCCAGGTCCTTATCGTCGCCAGTCTCCTTCAGCACTTTACGAGACACGAACATGAGCAACGCACCAATAGCCCCAACGACACCGACGATGACCACCAGCAGCGTTTGGTCCAGAGACCTACTGGAAGTGGACGACGCAGCCGACTTCGTCTTGTTCTCAAGTGCCTCAGCGCTGGTTTTAGAGCCACTGGACTGCTCGTACGACTGTCCCTCCACACTCTGCGCATTCGAACTCGAAGATGAGGACCAGCCCTTGGGCCTGGCATCAAAATTACCAGGTTGCGGTGGCCCGTGTGTCTTTGCTGGAGTTGGCACTGGGGTTGGAGCTGGAGTTGGCACTGGGGTTGGAGCTGGAGTTGGCACTGGAGTAGGAGATGGAGTAGGTGCCGGCGTCCATGGTGGAGTCGTCGCCATGTTGTTAATAACGCCTTCCTTGCCGCTTGTCACGCCGTTCGCCTTGCTGTCCGAGCTATCAGTATCATCGTTTGACCCATCGTCAAATGAGCCATCATCGTCGTCGTCTTGCTTCGTATCCCCTGGGTTGCTACTGTCACTGTTCGAACACGGCGTCTGGATCTCCCTGTCCATTGAAGCACTAGACTCGACCTCACGCTCGATACTCGGCGCTGTCGTTGTTGGGTTTGGCGTTGCTGTCGTCTTGATCAGACTGTCAAAAGACACGGACTTTTCATCTCCAACCTGACTGCCGTCCTTGTAGCTACCGGCCACTGTTGTAGTGCTCTGCTTGGTGTCTGTCGTGACGACTCCGACTTCCTGTTGCCCGACGGCCACTGACCCGGAGCCTGAATTGCCTGCGTCTTCACTACGTATCGTACGGCCTTCTACCGTTAAAAGCAGTGCAAGTGCCAGTACGACCGCCGCCAATACCGGGAGCGACCGTCGACGCCATCGCGGCGCCAGGTACACGCACATCCACCGCCTTCTTTTCAGTTGGACGAATGTTCTCGACTGCCAAGACCCAACGATTGAGTGACCGACCGCAGACCAGAGCAAAGCAATTGGAAGCTCTCACGATTCACCGCAAGGCCTTTTCGCTCTTCCCGACTTTCCTGTCTCTCGCCTGTGCGTAAATGGAGCGCTCCAAATTAAAGCCCAAAAGCTCTTTGGCTCCGTGCAAAGTTGCCAACTGGTCCATCGAGCGACTCGGTGGGCAGCGACACTCGCCACGCTTTGGCCGGCCATGTGGCCTCGCACGACTGAACTACCTGAACCAGAAAGAGACCCAGCTGGCTGCGAGGAAACATGGTGTACAACATGTACTTGTGTAAGAATGATTATCCTTTGTAATCGGCTGTGTTTGAAGTTTTGATTTTACCAGGTAATGTATGTTTATACATGCTTGTGATGCACCTGTAGGAATTTATAACTAGTGATTAATTGAGAGCGGGATACACTGCCCGAACAGCAGCTTCGATTGGAGACTTGTTGCTCCGACACAACGTGCGCCGAGCAATTATCTAACTGTCAGACGCAGCTTTAGCTTTCCGCTTCAATTGCTGTTCGATGCGATGATCGCTGAGCACGAGCGTGTTTTCTGCTTGTCATGCACGAGATAACTGTAGCTTTACAGACACTGCGCTGCTTTTGCTCATGACGGGCCGAGCGGCTCCGTTTGTTAATTCTTGGCTGCTGTCGACTCTGCGTCTGAATTGACGTTGGTTGGTGCAACCTCAAGTTCAGGCTCAAATTGCGTAAGTGGCCATGCTCACAAGAAGAATCTCCCACAAAAACGCTTACACTTCGTTGGATCTGTTTGAACATTGGAGAAGGTTGGTGGAGGAAGCCTGGGTCTGTCGTTGCTAAGCTACGACGACCGTATTTTTGTTTAGGAGATTCCGACCGAGTTGTCTTTCATCCCGGAATCTGCCGGCTCGAGCGAAGCCATTCTGTGCAATCGTTGGAGTTGTTGAGAGCGTTGTTCTCCGTCCAAATCGACGAGAACTAGTCGGTGGGTGACTTGAAGAAGGCGGTCAAGTCGAAGGGCAGAATCATGGTCCAGTGCAAAGCAAACCAATTGCAGCTCTTTTTGGCGAAGAAGGATGGGGGTGGCTAACGGAGGCAGACGTGAAGAATGGTATGAGTGACACCAGTGGCCTGAAGCCGCTGGACCTTGCGGGGGCACCACTGAACTCGGAAGAATTATCACAGGAAGACGTGCAGATCCAAGTCACGATGGATGGAAGCCCCAATTTTCTGTCGATGTCTTTTCGAAAAGAGATGTTTGACCGTGTATGCTTCACATTCCTCAAACGTGCCCCACCCACTGGGACTGAGTCGAACCATTGGTTTTAAAGACCAACAGAGCAAGTTTTATTGATGTTTTAGCCGGAGGAAGACCTTACTTGACGTTTGCTTTTCCAGAGTCACTGTCATCGCGTTGCACATACGGTATATGGCATCAGTGACTGGAGATATCGGATATAACGACGTGATGAATGTTGCTGTTCAAGATGCGTTCGGCCGTCTACAAATCAGCCCCATTCTTGATGAGACAGACGCCTCTCGTTTGAAACTTTTTCGATCCAAACATCCGATATACCCGACTCATTGATCTCCGGGTCCGCAAAGGCAAAGTGCTGAGTACTTTGCCTTATGAGGAGGTGGGAATGCTCTTTAAAGCGTATTGTTGACGGAAAACCGATGCGAATTCGACACGCAGACAACATTCGGGGACGTGGATGGCAGTGTGCTGACGTTCACTGGTTTAGATCGACGTTTAAACTACCAGGCAAGACTGGCACGCGTGCTTGCCTTGGAGAAGAAGCATGGGATCGACAAAATTCTCAGCATGCTTGAAAACTGATGCAAGCTTGCCCGAATCGAAACAAGGGCCATATCCTCTATGCGTAAATTTGACCGGATGTAGCTAATTCATGACATGTATTTCTAGTACTGTAGTTTTATTTGAGATCCGTGAGGCTATGCTCTTCAAACACAGCCTTGAGCTCAGCGATGACACGGACAAGTTCCGTATGCGCCTTGCTCAAACATTCAATTGGATCACCACCACCAACGTGGAGCTCCCCCAGAATGTGGCTACGCGTAGGAATTGAGCCAAGCGCTGTGTTCACTCCCTTACGAACGAGCCATGGGTGGCGCTTGCCAAGAGTTTCCTCGTAGGCCTTGCTGGCACCGGCGTAGCAATTCTCCTCGGTCGACTCCAACAACGTAAGGCGGACACAAGCCTCCACGAACTGAACGAACCACAGCAGTCGAAGTAGACAGCGCGAGCATGATGGCTTCTTCTTGCCGCCCACATCAGCCACTCCAAGGTCCACTTCATGTTCAATCACCGCCTTCACGCTCTGCTCCTTCCAGGTGTTCGACGACGACGGCACCGGCCACGTCTCTAAGTTGTGATTGATCGACGTGAAGTAAGCTCCAACGGTACTACCTGCAAACGAGGTAGCACGGCCAAACACGCCTAGAAATCCGCAGATGACGTTGCATGTAGCCATGAAGCAGGCCAGGCTCAGGTCACCGTCAGGGGCGCGAGCCTTAGCGCCTTCTTCCAAAGCTGAAACCAGCTTGTCCAGTGTAAATCCTTCCTCTTCATGGTTCTGTTCGTTCACCGCCACCTCAAGGTCGTCTTCCTGTGACGTGTGAGGAGACGGAGGCCCAGAGGATTCAGCTGCACGCCGCTTGCTAGCCACACTGGAGTCCGATAACGAAGACTTGGTCCGTTCGCGCTGCTGGTCACCGCTGCTTGTACTCACGCGTCGACGTCGACGTCGACGCTGCTTCGGTTTCTTCACTGATTTGTCACTGCCTTTCGGGCGGCAAAGCTCGTCAAAGAGTACGAGACCCAGAAAATACGTGCCCAATGTGCGCATGGAGAGCAAATTGTTAACTGCTCGTTCCAGGAACGAATAGGGCGGGGAGAAGCTAGATCCAGTTGTATCGGGAGTTAAGGCACTTCCTTCGACGCCGTTTCTACGGTTGTAGTATATCACACGCAGTGTAACGAGCACTGCGACGGCCAGCAACGACATCCAGTGGCGCGTCCGTAAATGAGAGGGATGCACCACCCTCTTAACCTGAGCACAGGCACTTGCTCGCATCTTGGAGATTCCTGAATTGGTAGAGATCTGCTTCGCGGGAGAGACCCCATTAGCCGTTGAGTTCGAATCCTTCTCCTTCCCGTGAATCAACGACGATAACGTTTTCGCTGGCACGGAATGACGACGCGACAACCCGTTATCCCCCTGTTTGTTCGTAAGCGTGTACTCGCTGTGCATGGACGTTAATGCCGGAGAAGCGTCTGGAAACGAGTCTTCTCCCTCTCCACTGCCGTGCTCAGCATGGATGTAGTTCCTCGCACAAGGATCACAAAGTCTCGATCCTTTCTTCCTCTCCAGTCTCCGATGCAGCTTCATTCTGTTCTTACTGCAGTCGTCGCAGATCTTCTGCGCGCACATTTTGCACGTATGTTTCGCTCGGAAGACAGTGAAAGAGCGTTCGCAGATACTGCAGCCTTTGGCTTTACCTGCTTGTGGGTCCTGCACGACGTCATCCTCCTCGTCCTCCACGTCCTCGTTAAGTTCGAGAGGAGGCGGAGCAGCAGCCGAAGCCCCGCGCTTCTCTTTACCCGCCGGGCTCTTGCGTACACGAACGTTCTTGAGCTCATCCACCACCTTTTGGCGCAGATTGCGACCACTACGAGACGTGAACGGAGGCGACGCACTGGGTGCGGAACGCATTGACGTTGATTCGGTCGTTACGGACGCGGGGGGAGACGTAGTGAGCACTGCAGGCGGCACAGCGTTTGCCTCGCCCATTCTGGACCTCTACTACGAAACTAGATAGTAGATGCACCCACTTGCACGTAGATGAAGGTACGGAGATGGAGGGAATGTGCCCTTGACGCAAATGAGCGAGTGCGATTCTTAGCGCTTTGGCATATCGACGCATCGCTGTTACCCCGGCTCTCTATGTACGCTGATATCAGCCGCCTGTCCTAGTTTCACTGGATTTGAGCCGAAAGTGAAAGGATGTACACAATTTCTTGATACTCTATTTCACTTTAGTGCTAGACTAGGACTGTCAAACACCCTAATTTAGGAAATGATGCAGCCTCGTCAGAACAGGAGTGATGGTCTCGAAGTTGAACTTTTCAGCCATTGCATCTTTACCGTGGTGGTAATCTGCCCGAGCACTGGACAGTGTGTCTATATGCAAAGAGCATGGACTCACATATATACACGCCGCCGCTGTATGAAAGACAATCGAGGCAAGACGATAATAGTCTGTGCAGCCTCGACAAGACACCAACAAGAACTCGCCAGGACCTCCTATAAATACTGCTCGGCCCCTATGTGATGATCTCCTGAAACCACAGTCAAGAAACGACTGCCATCGGTAGACGAAACCTGTACTTGCAAGGTGGGCAAAGATGATGGACATGACAGCTGACAGCGCGGTGGATCTTGATCCAGCGCAACGTAATATGGAGGCTGGAGGGAGATCACGTAGTGGACGAGAGCACCGTAGCGGACGGGAAAATACGTGGGCTGATCCGGTAGACCCTCCGCTTCAAGGCCACAGCGATGCTGTCGCAGATTTACCAGCACAAGCAGTCAGTACTCCAGAGCGAACGTATGTCACTCCCCAGCAAGGTTCTGTCCGAGCAATGATCAAGCGGATGACGAGGTTATTCCAGTCCGAAGACGAGATGGATCCTGTTAAACGGAAAGCTCACTACCGGCGAGGCTCGATCCTCATCAAACATTTAGAAGAGAAGAAAGCGGCGGGTAAAGCCACGGAGACCGACATGAAGTTCTTTGAGGTTGTCAAGAAAAGATTCGATGCCAATTTCATGGAGTCTCGGACGATCATCTCGCTGTCGGTCTTCCAAACGGGGTCAAATCCTATGGATGACCCTTTCGCTGTTATTCACATGCCAGTAGTGATCCAGCAAGGGTTCCGACGCAAACTCTTCTCGATCTTCACGCTTCAACTGCTTGCAGTTGTCATCCTGATCGCCTTTTTCTCGTACGTGCCAGCAATTACTGATGCATTCAACGACACATTCGACAATTGGCACTACGTTTTCATCATGTTTGTGCTCATGGTGCTGGCACTGCTGTGGCTGTACTTGGTCAAGTACCGCTTTCCTCTTAACTTTATGGTGCTCGGAGTGTACACCGTCACACAGAGCCTCTTCTTCGCCGCGTTTGACTGTCTATTCGAGACGAGAGCTAGCATCTTCATCTTCACGTTCCTCTTTGGTATCATGGGAATCACCACGCTACTGTCCACCATGATCATCCGGCGGTCGTTCGACCCGAATATCCAGCCTACTTTGATCAGCTACCCGGTGGTTCTCCTCATCTCCTTCTTCGTCGGCTTTGTGACGTCGTTGTTCATCTACTTTTTCTACATGATGGACGTGGTTTCACCCTTGCAGTATAGTGCCTCGCTGGCAGTCATGCTGCTGCTCATTATGTGGTTCGCCTACGATGCGTCGTGTATGAACGAGCGCTTATCCCCGGACGAGTACATGCAGGGCATGGTGTTCTTCTACACGGACATGGTGCTCTTCCTGCTGTTCTTGAGCATCATTTTCGTCGCGTGCTTTGCTTGCGAAGGGGACTGCGCATGCTACGGAACTGCGGACATTGTACCGATCGGTCGAGGCCGGGGAGACGACGACGAAGGGATGGAGGATGAAGGTGACGGCGAAGGAGGAGAGGAGATGGTGGAGGGATCTCAATAGAAATCTACAGTTGGACAAATGAACTAAAAACTCGACCGAGGTGTAAGTTATAAGTGCACTTGAGCCAAGGTACAGTTGAGTAACACTTGCATAAACCTCTATCAAACTTTGTTTTTCCAAAAGGTTATTCTTTTTCTTTTATCAATATGAATGTTCGTCACCAGATCCGGCACGCTTAGATGAGCTTCATCTTCTGCACGCTGCCCAGCACCATGAAGGACACGCCGACTCCAAGCCCCGTCACGACGACACCGACTGCGAGTGTAATCCAGCCGATCCACGCGCCAGGGTCCGGGAACGAGTAGCTGCCGATACCAATAGCCCATTGGGGCTCCGTCCAAATGGGCAGCGATGAGTTGACCACGTCGTAAAGCAATGCGGTTGTGGTACGCTGAACTCCAGGCGAGCTGGCTTCGTGATGAAAAGCATTCTTGGCCGCACAAACACCAGGGTAGACGCACTCCATGCCCTTACCACCGTCAGTGCAGTCTTGGCTCTGTGAACACGAAGCCGCAGCATCAGCAGTCGCATTTGGCACCATCGCGGACGCCAGGAAAGAGCGCGTGAAGAACTCGTAGGCGTTGGGGAAGAGACGCACAGCGTAGTCATCGTCCGACCACGACTCATTGAAGAGAGAATAGTACGAGTTGTCGCTTGTCTTGAGAACCAGCATGGAGCGGTCATTGTTAAGCGGACCGGGGTAGAGAGTAGCTGGCACGGAGTAGGACGGCCAAGCAGAGTCCGTCATACTCAGATACTCAATCAGCGTCGTGACCATAGGCTGGGAGTATTTCTTCATCAGATCGCAACTCCAGTCCGTGGTGATGCAGGACAGCATCGACTCAACCAGCCACGTGTCCACCTCGATCTTGTCCATCTGCGCACTCGTAGCGTTGCTCGAAGCAAGGGTGAACACGCTCTCCGCCAGTACTTGAGCAGCCTGCACAACAGCGTCCACATCCAGCAACGTAAACTCATCGTGACGGCTGTTGTACGTCCTCTCCGAAGTGTAGCCATCTTCGTATCCAGCGAACACAGCGCTAACTAAGTTGCGCTGGCCATACTCAGCGTCATTCACAAAAGAGGTCAGGGGAGTAGGAGGAAGCGATCCCGTGTTGCCCTCCCCAACAGATGAAAGAGCTGATGGCGCATTCAAAATGGCGTCGAGAAGATCGCTGGAATCGTTAGCGTGGGGGTTCACGTGCACGGTAAAGTTGCCTGATTTCGGGAGGATGCCCACCTGATCAACAGCAATAGCGTACGAAATGTTCGCAAGCTTCAGGCTGGTAAACTCCGTGCTGCTCAGCATCGGGTAAGTACAGAAGCTCTTGCCCATAGGAGACGATGAGTCGTCCACAGGATACGCACAAGCTCCTTCCGGATCTTTCGTAAACTTCTGGAGGTCTGACAGGAACTTCCTCGACCCGACGAAGCCGAACTTCTCCGCCTGGAACGCTGCAAATACCACCTTCTTGTCGAATGCCGAGTCTGGCAGGCCCTTAAGTGAATGGGCCGCCGCCAGCAGCGCCACGAGCCCTGAAGCTCCAGTATTAGCTCCAGGCGACAGAATATGCGACAACGAGGTCGCATCCATTCCTGCCATTGCCAAAACAATCTCGTCCGACTTGAGGTTTCCCCTCATGGACCAGGAGCTCTGTCCGCCAATGGGGTCACATTTTGGACTGCGGTTTCCGTAGATGTTGGTGAAGTTCAAGCATTTCAGCGAATTCATCTCTTCCGGTCCGAAGTAATAGTTCATGAACGCCTTGTAGGTAGCTCCAGCTCCATCTTTGTTGTTGATCTGAGCTCGTTTGGTGAACTCTGCCCCCGCTGTGGCGTTTCTCAGCATCACAACGGGGAACGGCAGAGACTCAGTCAGAAACCCGTTCCCGGTCGGGTTCCACTTGGTTTTCTCACTGGTGAACGGGTTCAAGGCTCCATCCACTGTGCCATCCCCCTGAGGCGTCGTAGCATCATACGACCCGTTGTTTGAGCCTGTTTCAGGGTACAGGAAGAGTCCTCCGATACGGTCGATTCCAGCCTTGATAGCGTCGTAACTCAGCAGGGACTCGGCCATCACCAGCACGTACTTCTCACTGGCATCCTGTTGGTCAGCCGAGCCAGACACAAAGCTCTGGAGCTCGTCCGAGCTCGTTATCGGGTACAAAGGCGCCATGTCGGAATCCGTGAGACTGCGGCAACCGACGCTCCCCCCGGAGTGGAACAAGCGGACGCATTCTCCGCCAGTGGTGATGAGATGCTCAGGCACACCAGCAGTGACGGATGAGGCTTCAGAGCTGCAGAATTGGAGCAGCAGCAAGGCCGCGGGCAGCAGTGACGACAGAGCGGGGAGCCGCATGATCTGACTCTGGAAATGCGCGAAACTGGCTGGGTAAAAAAAACTAGACTTCGGAATACAAAATAGATTATACCGGTACATCGAATAGTATACTGTACGAAGGGATTAACGAACCTGTTAAACAGAATAGTTATGCTAATGCTAGACAACAGGGTTATTGCAATAATGGCGTCTGGAGCTCCAAACGTGCGTGAGCTGCTGGAGTTAGAGCGCCAGATTTACCAGGAGAGCATCGACCGCGTGCTGCTGCAGCAGGAGAAGCTCAATTCCGGCGTATTGGGGGAGTATGTGGAGCGTTGTAAGCCGTTTGAACAGGACCGAGAGCGAGAACTGGACGTGGCGCAGACTCAGCTCCAGTTTTCACTAAGTGATGCGCAGACGCTGCTGGTGTTCGACCTGCAGCAGGCTGAGGATGTTTATAAGACGCAGAGAGAACAGCTCAAGATGAAGTTGCTAGAAAGCACAAGGAAAAGACGAGAGAAGATCCAGAAGAGACTCCAAGCTTTGGATGAGAAAACCTCGAAGGAAAAGAGCAACTTTGGCAGGAAACGCAATGTTGCTGTCGTGCAGAAGAACGGAAAGTTGCAGGCAAAGTTGCTGGATAAGCAGCTACAACGAGCTCAGAAGAGAGCGAGGAAAGACTTCAACTTCCGACACTTGAAAGATGTGCTACCCACCCCCGACAAGATCGCGAACGAGGTGATGGAGGAGACGAAAAGGTTCCAACGCTATCGAGAACAGGAACAAGCAGTAAAGTTAGCAGAGGAAGGGTGTGTGGATTCAATGGTGCAGGTGGAGAGCAATGATGACGGGAAAATGTTGCGCTGTAAGGGGAAGAATGAGGTGGAGGAGATTTTTGCCGTGGGCGAAGCAGTGATGCTAACGTCGCGGCTGACTGAAGAGGATTTTCTCGGCTTTATTTCGGCTATTACAAGTGAAGTGGTGAAGTTGATGCTGGTGTGTGGTACCCATGTAAGCGTTGGGCTTGATAGACTACGCTCTAAGCAGTGCGTACTTCACAAACAGCTAGATGGAGCGCGAGAAGTTGAAGATGGAGAGGATCAGAGAAAAATAGCTTCACCTGATGAGGCTCTCAGTCTAGAGGGACTATTGCGAGATCCACCGGATGTGCGACGTCGAGCTGCTGCTGTCTTGAGTACGTCGAAGTTTGGCACTAGACTCGTTCTTTTCTGACCCATTATTTTTGTATGAACAGATCGACTCAAGCGGAAAACAACAGTTGATATCCGGCGTGGATTCTAAGCTCAAGAACGTGACAATTATTCACCTGACGCTCTTAAATGAAAACTTCTATCAAGGTCATTAAATGATCTTCAACCTATTGCATCTTCTTCTGCTCGCTCGGGAGGTCCGCATTGCCTACAGATAGAATCGGCCGGAAGGTGTTGATGAACGTGTAGCGCGAGAAGACCACGAATAAGCGGCGATACCATACAAACTGACTCTGGTGCAGTGCCATAGCGTTGTAGTTCCACCGCGGCCGGAACACAAAAACGAATTGCGTGTCCTCCTGCTCTTCTTCCGTCTTACGCGACAGCCAGAACGAAAGTGCAATGTCCAGCACCCCCATGTACTTGCGGAGGATGTTAGTGCTCTCCAGAGCCCACCCACGAACCACTTTCATCTCTTCAGTGCTGTCACCAGCTCCTGTAGTTGCACTGCACTTCTCCTGCTGCTCTTGAATCGCTCGTTTCACACCGTAATGCGTCGCAATGTGGTTAGCATGTCCTGACACTCCGTAGTCATCGAACGTAAAGACCTACAAGAAAAACCCCATAGTTAAAATGATCAAGAAACCCTCATCTCTCAGCTTTCAAGACTCACCGCATCGATTCTGTTCTTCTCCACATACTCCGCCACAATTGCAGCGATGTGAGCCACATCCCATTGACTCTTCATGCCGTCCTGGAGATTGGGATCTTCCAGTATCTTAACATTATCCGTCGACAGCCCCATGTATGTGGCACAAGCTTTGAGTTCTTTGACTCGGATATCCCCCAGGCCGTCAAAATTGCCCCTAGAGAGACAAAGCAAGTGCATCTGCCAGATATCGTTGCTACCGTCTTTCTGCTGTTGTAGTGAGTGCACCAGAGGCAGGAAGAACATACTTTCATCGTCCGGATGCGCAGTCACAAGTAGCGCCCGTTTGAACTGCGCTGGAGTCGAGGAAGAAGCGGGGTTTTCATTGGTGGACGAGGTGAAGAAGACCAAGGCGGCAGTGAGGAACAGGAACACGTTGGTGCCAAGTAATAGGTACTTGAACATCTCCAGCAGCGTCTGCAGTTCGTCTTCGCCCAGTTCGGCCAGCATCTTGACTATAAAGTTTTTTCTTGGGTTTTGGGTATCCGCACATTTCCACAAATAACTTTATTTCTTGCACCTAATTTGAAAAATGGCAGTTCATTGTGGCGTACTGTACCGGTAACTTACGGTTATCCTGCGTTTTTGGCTACAGACCAGCTGCGTCTAAAACAACCTGCGTGTTAAACCTTGAAAGACCCCTGCCACAAGGCCGATACGGAGTACGTCGCAAGCAGCGAGTTGCCTGTACGGGTGT